>JAJHUR010128959.1:1032-40933 GCA_027495735.1 Lutjanus campechanus | reverse complement strand
GAGATGGAAAATGTGATTGAAAAGTACGACTAGACACCTTAGTTCAGTACTGAGTGAGCGTACAGAACAAGTAGACAGAGTGTCAAGATGTGAAGTAAAAAAATACTGTGATAGCTTACTTGCGTATTGTTTTGGAGCTAGAAGCAGTTCAGTGTCTCGCTTGGGGAGCTCATTTCAGTCAGACGGATGTTTGCCAATACAGGGGCTTGAACCCTGCTCCTCTTCTTGAAGGATTGTTGAAGTACTTTCCTCCCCTTCCTGCTGTCATGGAAGAATGTTGGCAATTGTTCAAACAGTGAATTACTACTGTGCACAGCTTGTCCTCTCCTGAGAGCAGACTGAAACCAGCATGAAATGTGGAAAGAAAACTCTGAAATCTAATGTTCTCTGCTCTAAAGAACAACAGCCCTGAGGAAGACTAACACGAAGGAACAGGCTGTCTAAATTGAAATGTAACAAGATAGTTGTATGTTTGTGACAGTGCAGATGGATGGTGGCAGGTCAGAGAAAACAACTGTATAAACATGACAACTCATCACTCACTCAAGAGATCAGCTTTCAGAGGAGCAAATGGCTTCTTATCAAAATGATAAAATTATGAGAGGCCATTTGCTCGAACAACAAAAGCAGTTGCGGTAATCTCCATTTTTGGTTGTAACCTTCAGGCAGCAGCAGAGGCTACCAGTTATTTAAAACATCCAAGTTTGAGTTCCACTTTTACCCACTTCCCTCATGGATTCTTAAATCCATCTGTAATAATAATAATAATTATCCTTATTTATAGAGCAGTTTTCTAAACCCATGTTACAAAGTCCCTAACAAAAGGCAGCAACTTAACAAGTAGGGGTGTACATCACAAGTTTAATTTCTGCGCAATATTATATTGATTATTTGGGCAATGATATATTTGCCAATATTACAAAGACTGCAATGATATTTTGATTTGATTCAATTCAGAGGTCTCTGATGAATATCAGATGATATCATATGTTCATTTAACACAGTCAGTTCATTTATGTCTACTGACAAAAAGCAAAATCACAAAATTATTCAACAGTTATTATGACAGAAGTCTTCTAGACATTTGTGACACAAACATGCCATGGGGAATGTAAAACTAAAGGTGTAAAGATGACAGTATAGGTTGATATTTTCACTTTGCATGTGTGCCCCTAATAAAAAGCAGATCATAAAAACAATTTCCAGTTACAGTCAATAAAATCCAATAAAACAGATAAAATCACATCAAATAATACCAGCAAAGGGCAGTGAACCACCTTAATTTAGCATTTTAGTTTTGAGTATTTCATTTTAAACGTAAAGCAATGTTCCACCCCAGAATGATAATCCACTCAATATGTACTCACCCCTATGCTGATGTGAGGATGGGTGAAGATCTTCAGTTCACAAAACAATCCTGGAATTTCAGCAGAAAACAGGGCTGCAGCCAATGGAAGTGAGACCAGTGAATGGAGACCACAGATAAAATGTAAAAAAAAAAGAAAAAAGAAAAAAAAAGAACACAGAACAAACACAAAATGTCTCCACCCTGCTCGTGTGGTGTAATCCAAGTGTCTGTGAGCTGCAACATTAAAATTTAACCAGAAAAGATGCTATTTACACCATGTTTTTAGCCGAAATGTTAACTGTAGCCTCCCAGGTAGCACATGGTGTCGATGTATCGCGAGACTTCGTATATCTCACGATATTTTCACACGTGCATCCATTAAGAGAGATACGAAGTGTCACGATCCATCTCGCGAGATATATGAAGTCTCGCGATACATCTTCACCCATCCTCACATCGGCATAGGGGTGAGTACATATTGAGTGGACTATCATTCTGGAGTGGAATATCACTTGAAGTATTGGAGAAATTACACTTTTCACCTGAAGATGTGGGGTCAGTATACCACAGACTGGGTTATATTACTGTTGAGTTACTGGATCAAAACATCTCTTCTGTTGGGTGGTTTTGTACCCATTGGCACTGGGTAAAATGCATTGGTAATATATTTATTGGAGTGTTTTTAGTGTGCAGTTAATCCTGAGGGGAATATAAATTCTACTGATTGACCACCTCAGTAACATTGTCTATAGACATGCTGCTAGCATGGCTAAAATAACAGTTTAAGGGGCCTTTGTTAATGTAGGAACAGTGTTTTATTTATATATGCATACATGGATAAAATATGTTTATGGTTCATTTAATATGTGATGATATTTTTGTTTTTAGAATTGTTTCAGTTTACATCATTATTAAAGAGCCTCTTTGATCAAGTGCCTGGTCAGATGTGTCAAGCATATTCACTTCATCACTCTTTAATCTTGGTTTAGTCAGCTACACAGAAGTTACACCTGCAGCAGTTTGTGGGATTTTAAATATTTAGTAACAACTAATCTCTGTTTATGTAAGAACTATCTCGTGTAGCAAAAACCCTCAATTGAGTGATGTGTAATTCTTCACTTAAGATACTTTTAAATATTATAATTCATCTATATATAAATTCAAACAGCTAGTGCAACCTGCTCCTGGTCCAGCATCCTCCACAGAATGACTGATATCAGTAGCAGCAGATATCTGAGGGTAGGAATAAAAGGAATATTTGTTCCAGGGATTAACAAAGGATCATGTAATCATTATTTTTCCATGAGACACTGTGTACGGACCTTGTATGCTCTTTCTCAGAAAAGCAGTGTTTCATATTTAAACAGACGCATCAGTCAGAGCTGCCCAGAACATACTGGCTTCAGTTTGACTTGAATTCCTGTCTGAAGATGGAAAATGAGCAGGAGTTGTTTATCAGTAGTGAAGTGTTACTTATTTACTTTTTAAGCCAGCATGGGGATTGAAATCATTAATCATCCGGTAGGCGACACACTTATCTAACCTTTGAGGTACTTTGAGGACTGGTTAAAGATGTTAAAAATTACAGTAACAACTGTCCAGTTTTTCCATTTCAAGCTCAGTCACAGAAGAATTTTGATCTCTCTGGACAGATGGTTCAATAAAGTAATCAAACAATTTTACTGCCTTGCATCAGTTTTTTATTATCCCGCAACTTTCACTGGACACGAAAATGTCTGCATGCCAGTAATGCCCTGATGTCACAAAGTGACAGGCTGCTTTCTAATTGCCTCACAGGGGGAGAAGTCATGGTCCACAGCCAACAGGCCCCTGGCTCAGGCTCAATGCTTGTTAGATAATCAGTTTGGGTAAAGAGAACTACTTTGTCGTGCTGTGGTTTCTATGGAAATCCTCCCAGAGAATTATCTTCTGTGAACACTCTGGGTGCTTCTGACAAAACAGCTGCAACCCTGAGTTAATGCTGTTTCCACTGATTTGCAGTATGTTCTTTTTGCGACTAAACTGAATGGATCAGTGTTAAAAGAGATTCCGTGTCTTCAGATCAAGCTACAGTGTCTTTTTGAATGTTCCTTTTTCATCAGTAAGATAAGCAGTATTATTGTAGTACCATTTACTAGCGTTTATCTAGAGCCAATAGATACTATCTCACAGAAAGCTTACTTGACGGGGTTTAATGAGGGATGTTTGTACTTTGTTGGACATAGGCCCTGCGTAGCAACTCTGTTTGCCCTGGCAACAACTGTTATGAGGACACAATTCAGTTTCTGAGATGCTAAACACTTTGCAGCTTTGTCCAAAGCACGCAGTGTATGTGTGCTGGCTTTTCAGATGCAAGTGGGATTTAATGGAGCAGCTACAGCTATAAATCAATAAAGGTTGGTATAGAAACTATTCACCCAAGTTGTAATAAAATGACTGTCGCACATCAAAGTTGACCGCTGTGTTGAACAGGGGGCAGGGTTTTCGATTACAGGGCGTTAGGTATAAGGCTGTTAGTGACTCATGTGTTTCAGTAAATCATAAACCAATTACATTAAAACGGACGGCTGCCTCAGTGCATGGAGGCCATTGGCTTTGGTTATTGTGTTACCATTAGTGGTGGATCACTGCTGCTCCAGCCACAGAAATCTCATCATGTCAAAGCCTCACTGTAGTTGCATGAAAGCTAAAATCAATACTAAGCGAGTCTATACTACATAAATAAATAAAAAGGAAAAATAAATAAATAAATAAGCAGCCCTATAATTACACCTTGTACAATAGATTTTATATAATGGGATTTCAGTGGCATTTGAAAACAAAAGAGAAGCTTTCAGCCTCAACTATGCTACGAAACATTTCGATTTACACGTTGTACACTCATCCATCAAAAGCACGAAACCACAACAACCCAAAACGAACCATAAAGTATCGTCTCTTCCCTGATTAGCCATAGCTCTCAATATTTCCAGGCATCACGTTTTCTGTCTCAGTTTACAGTGACTCAGTAAAAGGTCTCATGCTCCTGACCTGAAGCTGAACTGAATTGCAATGAGCTTGTACTGGACCAAATGGAAGCTAATTGCCTTAGCTTGCACATGTTAGCTAGATAATTGCAGAATGTAGTGTATGATAAAAGGCTGCTTTGATTGGTGAATATGGATTTGGATCACCACCAATAAAAGTGAAATGTCCATACAGGCTTTGAGGGTTGCATTGATTTTTGACTGTAGTTTAGAGTGTTTGTGTACAGTTTCTCCAGGGTTATTGATGGCTTATGTGTTCTGTTCAGTACCATTAACAAAGTTGTTTTACTGCTCCCAAGCATTCTCTTGGAGACTGTGATGAATTCCTTTAATTTTCTACTAAAACATTGATGATATTGGGGATCAAGGGACACAAGGCTTGGCTTTCAGCAGCTTAATTTGAATGTGTTTACATTATGAACTCCTTTTCCTGTTCTTTAGATATTGCCTCCACAAAACAACTAAGAGGTTGTGGCCTTATGAATTTATGTGCAGTGCAGACTTTTTACCCATTTTATTTTAAAGAAACAGAACTAAAATTATTATTTTAGCACTATGCTGAAAAGTAAACCTGTTTCCTCTTCAGTCTTAAAGGCAGTTTTCCTAGTAGCTTATCATATGTAGAGCTGCTACAGTCGATCGAGAAAAAAAATTAACAGCAACTATTTTTAAATTCAATTACTTGTTAGTAACATTCTCTAGTCCCAGGTTCTCCAATGTAAAGATTTCCTGCTTTTCTCTGTTAATGTCTAAAAAGTATTAATACCTACAGTATGCAATATTTAACTGCTTATGCAAACAAGTATTTTGTATCTATATTTGTATGAATGTTTTTATGTTGACATCAAATGGTGTTTTTTTTTGTTGATCAGTTAAATATGATAAAAATAGGACACTATATGTCAGTGTAGTAAAAGGATAAAACACAAAACTATTTACAGGCACTGTAATTGTACACTGATGTTTTTTAGGTTTTGAATTGTTGGATGGGCAAAACATTTGACATTTGAAGGTGTCACCAAGGACTTGATAGCCATTTCCCCACATTGTTCAGCATGTTATAGATGAAACAATTAAACCTAATCACATATTTGCTGGTGTAAATACTGTAGATACACATGGTATGGGTGCATGGTGTAGACGTAGTAGGACTATGTTGATCACACAGTAGTTATAAAGAAACAGAAAAAGATTTTACAGAGAAGCTTTGTCTCCCAGTAGAAAGTTGGTATTCAACATTTGACTGGTGGGTGTATGAATTTAAATTGAAGGTTGAATCTTTTCCAAATGATGGATGTCATTAAAATGCTGGAAAGAGGATTTTCTGCTGTGAATGTAAATGAAGGCAAAGACCTTCCTTGACAGTGACACTTCTGTTGTCCACTTTTCCCATGAATTGTGATGTGGAGTTTCCTGAAGGCATTTTTCCGGCGCACAGTACAGAACATTATATCTTTAGATGTGTCATATTTAGCTGCTTAAACTCCTGATTTCATTCAGTTCTAAGTTTTGTTGCTGTTTCATCTTTTCAATAGACTCTTTTTGTGATTCTGTTTCTTCAGTATGGATTTCATTATCAGTCAGAGTAGATGGAGTAAACTCATACCTTTGTTTGTGGAACTGTAATGTTATGTTGGTGAAGGCTCACAGTGTGGGTTTAAAACTGGGTGGCCACAGGGGCCCACCTACATGGAATATTTTGTGACCACTTTTTATGGCCATGGGCCTTTGGAACATGATTATGTCAAACCCTGCATTTTACTTCTTCCACATTTAAGATTCCTCGATGGATTATTTGCATAATAGTTTGGCTATTTAATTCAGCCTTGAAGGGGATTTTACACATCAAAGTCTGTTTGCAGCTCTCACAGAGCACTATTGCATGTGAAAAAAGCAGTGTAAAGCTATTTGTGGCTCCATAGGGAGCTGCAAAAAATCTGATAAATGGCTTTGGGTGATGTCACTGTTTTAGGTGCCAGGTTTTGACAAGGTAGAGGATATGTGGAATAAAACAAGAAAAAAAACAACTATACCTCTGGTTTTGCTGCGTCAGTACAATGTTATAGAAATGTCAGTGACAGAAACAGAAAAGTATTACTAAATCATTAGAGTATTTTTTTTTATTTACCTAAATAAAACCTGCTGAATATCAGCTCTGCCTCTGAGTTTTCAAACAGCAGATTTTTCCATTGATCCATCCATGTTTGACAGTGTCACAGGGTTGTTGAAGTTCTTGAACTAAACCTCCAGCTGTGTCCTGGTTGACCTGTCTTTAAGTATTCAATACTGCTTATGTTTGCATGGCTCCCACTGTGTGTTAACTGTATACTGCAGTAACATAAAACTCCATGTTGCGGTTTACTAACTGCTTGGTTAAAGACATTCTGGGCTGGAGCACATGCTGCAGATCCATAATCAATCCTGACTCTAATGACTGTGAATGTTGTGGTGATTAGAGCTTTTTCCCGAGAAAAAAAAACCTGCCTCCATATGGAGTTACCACAGTCTAGGGAGGGTGAGCTCCTGTTTAAACAAATTAGCCAAACGTGAAACCTTGAATATTTTACTGTTCACTGCACAGACGTGTTTATAAAATCATCCATATCAATGTTCCTGAGCCTGAGCTGGTCTGCAGTTTCTACCAGATGGCTACAATCACTCAATGCAGGACCAGATGAATGTAGACAGAGTTTTATTGGCTTAACTGATGGGGATAATGGGTGCTTTTGCTTAGTAAAAAGTCCCTGCTAATATAGCAGTTATTTATAGAGGGAAGATTTCTATAGACTGGAAGCTGGTGGGCAAACATGTTTTTCTATGGTATCACCTCTATTGATTGTAACAGTGTGTATTACAGCTCTTTGAACAAACTGAGCAAGTGAAAAATTTACACTGACCATGGCTTAGTTTTTCATTTGGCTTTGGGATGTTTTACCTCATGCTGACTGCCTTTGTTTGCCTTGTGTATTTAAAACCTGTCAAAAGGCAACTGTTTCATATGAGTGCATTCAAACTTAAGTGCAATGCAAACCGCCATGAAAACTCATAACAGAAACAAAAAAAACAGAAATCCTAAACAGCTTTCCCTTGGTAATGGTGTGCTACAACTGTCATTTCAGTCATTTAACAAGTGTGTTGCTCAGTTGCACCTGCATGCCAGTTGCGTGCTTGTATGGCTTCTTTAAGTCTATTACCTTCTCTAAGTCTATTACCTGTATGCCTTCATAATTAAACTAGTTAAAGTCAGGTGGTTAAATTCAACTTTTTTCTCCTGGTCTTTATTAGAAATAGGTAATTAAAAATATCAATCATTACATGTCTACAGAAATGAAACCTTTTATTGTGATACATTTTTCAGTTATATCACCTAGCCCATCTCATCTTTTTGCACCAAAAAGATGAGATGGGCTAGGCGTATGAAATCAGAATTGTTTTAAAAAGATTTTCTAAGGAGTATAAAATCTAAACTATCACTAAAGGTTTTATTCACAGACATTTCAACATGAAGTATTTAACATTCAGGATCTTGTAATGGTGTTTGTTTTCTTTTATGGCAAAAACAACAAACAAGCAGCTAACGTGAAATCAACCACCTCTTGACTGGGTTGTTTCCTCTTGTGCACCAATATTGGAATTACATCTGTCAACGGTATTGGCCTTGCATGTCATCCACTGAGAAATGGTCAGTTTATGACTCAACATATAACACACTGTTCACTGTATAGCATGTAACGGGAAGATGACTGATGGTGATAGTGACTACAATGGCTTCTTGTGTCTTGAGTGTCATGCATTTTATGGTTTTGAGGTCACAAGTGTCAGTGATATGTGCAAGCATGCAAGAGAGAAGGAATTACTGGTAATTAGATACTACCAGAAAAAAAAAATTGATATGGATTAATAAACAATGTATTATCCTTAATGTGGAAAAGTAGATATGTTTTATTTATTTTTCAAATTAAATGTACAGTGGAAACTGTTTGTTGTGATCACAGTTACAGCTTATATGGATCATACCTATAAAAATGGTAGTCATGACTGCTCGTATGGAGTGTACAGAGAGAGCACCTGTGGTTGAGTTGGAGTAATAATGCCTGGTCACGTAATGTTAATGCATACTTGAGACGGCTATTGATGAGATGAGTACTCTACTCTAGAGTATTTGAATTATACAAAGTACAGAAACGTAATTTGTACAGGAATTTGAAAAGATTTTGAAACAGCTGTACTGTAATTTGAAATATTTAGTAGAAGTAAAATTAAGTAAATAGTGAAGCGAAGTAGCGAAGCTGTCTGTTTCCTTTCCTCCTATAACCATGTAAATATATAAATGTCAATTTATGATTATTCGATTGAGAAATAAATAAAATAAAAAAAGGTTATAGTAATCTCTCACAAACAGACTTGATGCCTGTAAATAGTTTCCTCTGTGTATAAGGCAGCCTTAGTAAGATAAGAACATATTTTGAAACCTGACCAATTGCAGCAATGTATGACATCTGAAATAGAATCAAAATAGGCACAATTTCAAATTGTGCATTTGACCACAATAAAGAGAGAAAGTACTTCTCTCTGTCTAAGCACTAATGAAGTCCACCACATAAATATCAAATCAGCAATTTCACCAGTTTGAATTTCCATTAAACAAAGCGTTGACACTTTCTTGGCTTCAGTTTGCCAAGACTGATCAGCAAAGTTCTGACTCCCAACAGAGCAAACACGTAAGTAATAAATCAGGAGAGTAATGGCACTGTTCCATAAAATGCAGATCAGATATGCTTAACCCTGAATCAAATTTGTAATCTATTCTGGAGGCAAAATATTGTTTTATTATTTTGAAGGAAATAATGACAGAAATGCTGATTGATTTTTTTTTTAGCTGATACTTTGCATCAGCATAATTGCAAAATGCATTTGGTGACAGATCAGCATCATTCATCCACTCACCACACGGCAAGTCAATAACACCACCCGAGAGGACTTATTAAAAAGGGTTCCATATAAAAAAAGTGACTTTTATTCTCAGAAATCAGACTGTGGGGGTTTTATGAGCCCTATGTCTGAAGCTTTTGTGAAGTTCAAGATAAATCTCACAGCAGTAGTTTATGATTCACAGAATCCATTTTCAACATGGCAAAATGTAATCAAATGTAGTTGGCATGGAACATAAGGGCATTATAAATTTTCTTAAAACTTTTAATCTGTAGCTCACAAATGCTTTTTTAAGCATGAGCCAAATATGCAGATTTTTAAGGTGCATAATCATAATCTGATTTCATGGTTTTTGGTTGAGGGTATGTTTCTGGAGCATGACAGACTGGAGTTTTAGTTAAACAGACGTTTCTCAGAGACAGAACTGCTTTGAAGAATTTGATAACGAAGTTAAACAACTGCAGAATTTAGAGATAAATGTAAAACCTCTTCACAGTACAAAATATAGATACAGATGACCAATTGTAAGCTTAACTGTTTGGAAAGATCTCCCCTAAATCTGGTCACCATACTTTAATCTAATCCTGCTGCTGGTGAGGGTGGTGTTTGTTGGATGTTGTCACGAGTGTTCCTGAGGAGGTGGAACTGTGTCGCAGGTGCAGTTAATTGAGCTGAAAAAGCACACTGGTTAGTGCTTGGCTCCTAGGTGAGCAAGACTGAGGAGTGGTACTTCAGGGCTTACTTGACCGGTTGGTGGTGGAAGTTCTCAGGGAAATATGAGAGAATCTGACTCAAATGTGATAATCTAGAGACAGTTATGAATAGAGCAGAAGAAAAAGCTCCATAATGCATTTTTTCAGCTGATAGCAAAAGCTCAAAACTTTTTATCTCTTCTCATCCTTCGCTTTTAGCCAGGGCTTCAGTCTGATATTTTTTCACAACAAAATAACCATTACGTGCAGTCCTAAAATTATTAAGGCTGTTGCAGTAAAATGCTATCCCACGGGAAAATGTTGCTTTGCACCATGGTAAGAAAAAAATCCATGCATCACATCCCTAATTTCAAAGACTAAAGCCTAAATAAAGGTCTTTAGTGGGAAAAGTGGGAATCAACATTCATTACCAGGTCAAATGACTCACAGGTATTTATCAGCTCCAGCTCTGATTGTCAGTGACGGAAACATGACGCCCAAGTGGACACAATAATTAAGACCTCCTTAACCACACAACCAATGAAGGCTCGGCGCCATCCATAACTTATGCGTCTCTTCATCTCAGCCACAAATTCCAGTCTGTCTCCATTCAAGCAACACTTGCACATCATTCCAAAGAAGTCAGAGCTGAGTTTGAAAAATGGACTGAAGTAAAAGATTACCAGAGTAAAACTCACTGGCCTCTGTGCTTCTTTCTCATTTACTAACCCTGTTTTCTGGCGCGTTTGTGACATCAAATGTGACACGTTGGAAACTTTTTTTTTTTGCATGTTTTTCGTTTTTTTTGGTGTTTTACTGTTTTTAGTGTTTTTAACCTGATTATATATGTGTAAATTTTGGTGGAAAAATAGCCTTCACAGCTGTCAGGTGTGTCTGGAACTGGCACTGGTGAGAGCACTGAGAGTGAAACATTGCAGGCTATAAAACCAAAACTATGAGCTGAAAGATGCTAGAAAGTTATGTAGAGCTGAGGTGAGCTGCAGGGATGTGGCACCCCTTTACATTACACATTCATGATTCATTGTTGTTTATATAAAAATATTGATTATCCCAGATTTAAACATGTATAATATTTAACAAGTATATAAAAACAGTATGGATTCTCTCAACAATTCACTAGTAACTTCAGCTAGTAACCAAATTCAACCCAGAAGATGAAAAAAATGAGAATATAATATAGCAGGTGTAGCTAATAGGCATGTTAAACATGTTGGCAACAGCATGTAAGAAAACGTCAGTCATCATCAGTCAGTTCACAGACAACAACCTATAAACAGCAGCATATAGAAGTACCAAGATGTTTGGTTTTCATCCAGCACGAGTGTCTGTCTTTGCTCGGGGGTATATTCAGCTGTGTAACTCGGGCCAAACCGTGAATCATTGAACATCATAGGAGTTCCTTCAAAGGGAAGCCTGTTTTCAGATTTCTTCATATCCTGCACATCCCTGTGTGAATATTTTTCATGGGGTTCTTCATGATTCGAATTCGACACCGACTCCAAATAAATCACCTCACCTCTCAATCCACAGCCGTGGTTAGCAGAGCATCTTTGAAGTGCTGCTATTTTCCCTGCACATCAAATGCTCATCAAGGAGCCGGGCAGCAGGAACATTCGCCTTTGAACCAGAGCAGGGTGTAAAATGGCAGGCTATAAAATGTAGAAAATAGTTTTGAATGTCCTTTAGATGCTGAAAGGATGTCTTTTAAATGTCTGTTTTGTCCAACAAACAGTCCAAAATAAAAGGATATTCAGTTTATTATCATTTAAGACTATGAAAAGCAGCAAATCCTCACACTAAACGAGCTGAGACCAAAAAATGTTTGGCATTTTTGACTGAAATGTAGACAGACCATTTATAAATATACCAGCATATGTTGCATGAATTATATGTAATTCAGCAGTTAGTTGATTAATCAAACAATTAATTGAGAAAAAGAAGAAAATATAAATAATTGTTAGTTGCAGCCTAATCTATCCAGAGAAAAATAGGAACCTTGTATTTTGTAATTCCATTCAGTACAACAGTCCTGAAATAACAAACATGTCTTTGTAAAATCTTAATTGTTGTTGTCATCGTGTTGACACATCTCTGGGGTCATTTTTTTCATATTGAATCGAAAATGGATTGAAATGAGCTTTAAATTTCAGTAACTCACATTGCCTGAAACAAAACCAAATATGTGATATTGAACATTGATTTCTGTTTATGTAGTTCAATATTATGTACCTAATTTCTATAATGAACTCTTTTTTATGTCATGACCTTTTAAGTAGAACAGTCTGGGGAATAAGGATTTCAGATTAGCCTTGACTAGAAACCCTACATGCAACAAAATTTTGTTGTTGTAACCTGCTTCAATCTTTGTTGCGGTGTCACTGACAAATAAATGAATAATGAAAATCAAATTGCTGCTTAACTGCGGTGTCCGTGCCAGTAGAAAAAACAACACAGCATAGCTTACCAGCTTATCTTTTTAAAGAAGCATTTGATAATGTGAAATACATTTGTCAGAGTATAAAACCAATGATCTGTTGATATTTACAAATCAAGACTTGATAGTCTAACAGTGGCACTGTCGATGTCCATCTTTGTTCTTTTCTGGGTTTTTCAAATGGAAACTCCCAAAGAACCGTTAAAAAAAGCAGTGACTTAGGTTACAGTGCTGATGCCCTCCATCCCCTTCTCACCAACAAGTCAGGTCCTCTCATAGTCTCAGCTTGGAGATGTAAATGGCAATGCTGCAACTTTCACAAGCTTTTATAATAACTCACAAAAATGTCAAGACAGAAAATATTCTTACACCTGTTGTCTGTAGTAAAACATACATCTTCTGAAGTCAGATTTCTCTCTTTTACCGATTTAAGATGAGCTTGTTCGTAAAACAAACGTCAAATTCAACAGAAACAAAATAAAACTCCCCAAAAGCTCTTTTAGTCTCTCCACTGTTCACCAACCACTGTCTTTGGTTTGGCTGAAAATAAATCCTTAATCCAGCATGTTAGATGTGAAAATATTTTGGCTCCCTGCTGTCTCTCTGGTGCCAGACCTCCCTCTTGCTCTCCATTTCAGGCGTCTCCTGTCCCTGCCTGCTGTCTTCATCATCCACAGAGTCCTGATTTGAGCTGTTGTATATCAACTCGGGTATGTATTCTCTGTTGTCAAGCTGGTCCCTGTTGATCTTAGAGACTGTGTTTGGTCCCAGTTTGGAGCCTGGTTCAGTTTGAAGCAGTATAAACTCTCCTGGTGCTTTGAGCTGCAGGTCCAGCCAGACTCCAGGTATATTAGGGACTTTAGCTGCACAGCTAACTGAGCTAACAGCAACAGTAGGCCAGCTACACCGAAAGAGTCACTGAGTATAGAGAGCAGCGGTTAGTTACTCTGGTGATACCCTGCCCCCTGTTTGTTTGGGGTTAACTTTGACAGGTGACCATATTTTACATGCTGCTCCTTCTGCCTCATGGGTTTATATAGCAATGTCATGCAGAAACCTACATCATGTCTAAGAAAGTTCTTAGAAGGACTCAGGAAAAAAGCATTTTGATACCAAAACATACAGACCAAAATTTTAATGTTTGGATTTGAATACATAATAAATACTGCTGGGAAGCTACAGAATGGCCAACTCTCTGGAGATATAGTCACCACTACACACTTCTAGTTGGTGTTGATTAAAAGGGATTGTGATTCTAGTCTATACACTGTTCTTTCTTTGAGGAAAATGTTGCATATTATGCCTTTAGATTGAAAAAAAGGGACACAATTCTTAATAGTTTGTGGTTTTGCTGGATTGGATAGCATTATCTATTTCTGCTTTATATATGGTAACAATAAAATATTAGAAACACCTTTCAATCTCCAAATAGCACTGACACAAAGACTGACTTGGAAAGTTCTCATGCAGTTGAGATAACACATGACCAACTAAACCAGAAGCCTCAGCAAAATCCTATGTTGTGTTCTGTCAGACCCCGTGTTTAGTATCATATAACATCTCTCTGCCATTTTAATTTTATTCTTTCACAATGTATCCGTACGGAGTAGTCGGTAAACATCTATATTCTGCAGTAAAACCACTGGGGGTCACAGAGTTCATTTTTGTCCTCATGTCAGATGCCTGTAAAGAAGAGCTTACTGACAGCAGATTTATTAGTTCACTTGATTCACCTTAAACTTGTTTGACAAGGATGTTTTTCTAGGAGTCATGACAATGTTTGTTCATAGCCTGCAATATATTGTATCCACTCGTGGCTCGTGAACCTTTTAGTAAAGTTTAAATGAGGCCAGTGACTCTGACAGCACAAAATTATTTCACCTGGAAAAGGTCTCAGAGTTAAAACTAAAAGAGAACAAGTGACTGGAGGGCCAAATATAAATCTAATTTATTGTATATCTGGATTTAAAGCTTCAGGCTGTGCTAAAGTGAGTCCTTAACAAGAATTTACTACACAATCTGACTTAATGCACCATGAGTTTTATGATCTATTACAATATAAAGAGTATTATTTTGACCTATAACATAGGTCAAGTAAAAGGAAAAACAGGATGAGCCTGCAATTTATTACACTGTTTTATTGTAGTGGAAGAACAAATCATCTACAAATATGCTTCCTCTGGCTCATAACAGACTCTCCTCTCTGCTCCTCTCAAGCATAGTCCAGAAGAATAAGCAGCACTCTTAATAGCATAGTAAATCGGTGTTGTCAAGAATGTACATTCAGCATGCATGAGGTGTGTCTCCCATCTTTGTAAAGTGGCTCTTTTTCATCATTATGTCCATGCAGTAAATAGCTCTTGGTTAACTGAAATCAATCAAGATGTTAAAAGAGTCACCAGGTTAATGTGGAGAAAGCATTATGTAAAACACAATTAATTCTGGTGTAGGGAGGTCCACGAAAAGTCCCATCATGATATTATCACTATCAACCTACAACACATCTTCAACGTTCAATCCATGTTTTATGTAGACACCACTTTCATGGCAAAACATTGTGTTACTGGCTTACTTCTGTGCCTGAAAACATCTAATTTTTTCCTCAAACATCAATCATTCCCTCATCAGTCAAACAACATCAACCCAATCATTAAACAGAAATAATTTGTTATTCACCTCTTGTAAAACACAATCTCTTGGATTACAGACTCTTGAGTTTTGTGTTTACAGCTCTCTAGCATTGCAGTAAATTTGTCTTTGCAGTTTGTCATGATGCAATCGTTACCAATTGATTTTATGTCCATCCTTCTGAGAAAACGGGAGCCACATTGTAATCACATTAACATAATCAATTATAGCATGTTCATTCATTATCTTAGGTTGGATTTCTTACTTCAGTATGACTTTGAAAAAATGTGACACCATCAAATAATCACCTGTGCAGTTAGATTTTTTTTTTTAAAGAAACATATTGATGAATCCTGGGACAGAACTACATCATTCTCACATCAGAAAAATTCTGTGACTTGCAAAATTACTTATTAATTACTTAAAGGGAACCTATTATGCACATATATATACTGGAACTCCAGTATAGTAACTTTATATTGATGTTTTGGCTTGTGTCTCTTTAAGGTTAGGCCATGCTTACTGATCAACTTCCAGAAGGCAAGCACAGTGTTTGTCAGTACCATCTCGTGTTCTCGATGACATAAGACCGCTAATCTACAGCTAGGACACTGATGATTTGATAAGGCAGAGCCTCACTGATTACTGTACAAAAACACAACTTTGTAACTTTATTGACCGATTTTGCTGTATCATATTTTATGGAGATATTTGTGGAGTTTCCTGATGGTGGGATAGCTTTTTGTGCTGCTAAAGTAACCTCTAAGTGCTGCTAAATGCAGATGCCATTAGCTAGTTAGGTCATTTAGCCATGGAGCTGGCAGTTCTATTTCTGCTCAGACTGGGAGCGCGTAGCACCGGGGTAGTGTTGGTGTGTAAGCCTCTAGCACATGAGCTTTGGTTGGTTAGGGGGAGGAGTTGTTAAGGCCTGTGGCAGGGGGAGCCACCGGGGAGAGTCAGCTAGCGCAGACTAAGCTAATGGCAGCTAAGTTGCAGTTAGCAACAATTAGTCTTGCAACAAGTAAAGCTATCTGTCCATCAAGAAACTCATCGTAAATCAGGTGAGTTTAAGGAGAGCAACCTGAGGACCTTAAAGGGAGAACCAGAAACTATTTTCTCCATAAATTGTAATCCAGATCAGGTCAGAGCCCTGGTCGGAGTCACTGTATAACGCGGTATGAAGAGACAGACTAAAAGCATAGAGGAGCGCGTCTCTGTACTTCATAGATGTGCTGTGTGAGCAGATGACCATTAAAGAAATCAAAGAAGAAAAACACGGGAAATGTTGCATTCAGAGCAGTATAAAGCCTGAGCATTTTGCTCTCGGGAATTACTTTTACTTATGTTTACCTCATTATTTGAACCTTTGACCACTTTCAATATGAATATTCAACACTGTAACATAATGTATATGACAGAAAATAAAGGAAAGCACAATAGGCCCCCTTTAATCAAAGACCGCTCTGTTACTAGAACAACAGAGCATTTCTATGCAGCCACACCTTCTCAAACAACAAATTCAATGCTATTGCAGATTTGTCTGTGGTAATAAAGAACCTTATAACTCTGATGTGCCCTATAGATCTAAGTATTCAAGTTTATGTTGCTGACTCAGTGCTCAGCAGCTCAAGCCAGAGCCAGACTTTCACATGGCACAGCTTCCCTGATCTAAGTGACGTTTTATACGAAAGGGACATTTGAGACAGAAAATCAAACATCGACATGTCTTGCTTCTTCTGAACAGAGGACCAGATTTAATGTTGATGTTGATGGTTTTTCAGGTGCAGATGTGACAGATTCTGCCCCAAACATGTGCTGTATCTATCAAACATAAACACCAGGCTAGAGTCACAGTTTGCACATAATTTGTGCAACTCTTTGAAAGTTATACCTATCACCTTATTGCATATGCATTGTAAATGTTGAAGCTTTATTTAATCTCATTGAGATCAAGGTCTCTTTTGCAACAGAGACCTGAGTACAGCAGGTTTCAGGGATGGTCAGGAGGAGACATATTAAGAGGTTGATTATGTATTCTGCTGGGTTTACTGAGGCCAGAATTCTGCCATCGTAGTAAATCAGATGCTGAATACATGCAGGTTGCGACTGCAAACACAATGAAAACTACCGAGCACAATCCGACATATCCCCTGTTGTCGATTCATTTGTTCAGATCAGCAAATGCAGCCCGTCAGTGTTTACGTTTGATTATTTGTCACCTGTATTGTTATGTTTTTTTTTGAATCTGTACTTGCATGTCCAAGGTCTAGTTAATCTCTTGACTCATGGAAGGTGTCTCCACATCATATCGAGACCCATTTTTCTTGCCAAGCACTTCTGAGTTGTGATTTAATTTTATTCTCTTTTATGTTTTTCATGCCTGACTGTTTCTCACTAAACCATCCAACATGTTGACTCTGTCGTGCTTAAATCATGCTGATGTGTTTCTTCACACATATAAATGATATGCAGTAGTAACGCATCAAAGGAGACAGTAGAGGACATGAGGCCATAATAAATCTGTAGCATCACTCAAGCAGCTGATGGAAATAAGACAGGCCTGAGAGTGTTACAACAGGTTTGTGTCTCGTATAAATGATTACACTTGTCAACACAGATGTTTCATCTAATCAGTACCATACTGCGTCTTTCTAAGCAAACGTCACATCGATCCAATTTTAAACGGTGACAGATTTGGAAAATCACTGGTGAAGAAAATGAATAAAAACAGACAGAAGATGAATTTTGGACTGTTGCTGTTGCCAGTAAAGCAAAACTACCATGTGATTTCTTCTTCGGCTTTGAGTCAGTTTCATTACTTTGCACACAAAGTTAAAAGTCTTGAATAAAAATATGTTCTGCTTAAAAAGCTGTGTCATTCTTTCAATTGTTTAATCACATTTTCACTCTGCATTTTTACTATTAGAGCTGCACCAAGGAGCATTTATGGATTATAGCCTGGCCAATAAATCAGCTGATATTAACTCTTTGTGTCTGTGTGTGTGTGCGTGTGTGTGTTTGGTTAGTGCTGTTTTCAGAAGAAAATGTTAACCGGTGAAATGTCAAAAACAAGGATGCTGGCCTTTTCACTTTGAAGAATGTGAAAGTCAATGTCTAGCCTGAAAATTTAATAAACAACTTTTTAAAGTCATTTGAAGCAGAAAAATCAATCAATAACTGCCCTGTGTGCTGAGGATAGACAGGCAGCACAGACTGATTGAGGAGCACAAATATCAGCTAAGTTACCCAGTGGCCTGGAATAGAAGTTACTCACAGTCCAATCAAAATACCATGTTAGGGATGCTGTGAATGGGTGATGAATTAGTGAAAAAAAACAACTTTAAGTGTCTTTGTAAGGTGTTTGGGCAAAGCAAACTACCAGAACAGCTTCAGCAGTGGTGTAGATTGTCTTCTTCTTGAACAGCGTTCCTTCATTTGATGGTGATGATGATTCACATTATTTTGATACTCATCAAACCATTCAGTGACCTTATGCACTCTTTATGGAAGCATCTGCATTCTAGAGCTGCAACAATCAATCGATTAACTGTTTTTTTTTGTCACCAATTAAAATAATCGTCAACTATTTTGATAATCAAATAATAGGTTTGAGTAATTTTTTAAGAAAAAAGTTAAAAAAATAAAAAAATAAATCTTAAATGTTAATGTTTTCCCGTTTCTTTTCTACTGTATGACAGTAAACAAAAATTTCAAAATGGGAGAAGGAAGCGCCGCATGGCTCTGGTGGCTGATGCGACAGGTGCTCTTTAGTGAAGCACGTTTGGGTTTTCACAGGTTTTCCTGTGCCAGAAGACAGAGCCTAAGTTTTCTGTCCGTTGTTGTCTGCACAACTTAATATTTAGCAAGACTTCCTGGATCTTGTTGTCTTTTAGTAAACTGAGTATCTTTGGGCTGTGGACAAAACAAGACATTTAAGGTCATTTTCACACCAGAGCTGTTTGGTCCGCTTTAAACGGACCAGAGTTCGTTTCCTCGGATAGTCCGCTTCGTTTGGGCAGGTGTGAAAGCTCATCCGAACTCTGGTGCGGACCAAACAAGCGAACTCTGGTCCGCCTGAAAACGTGGGTCTTCGTTTGCTTGCAAGTGAACCCTGGTTCGGTTCGTATGCAGTGTGAAGCTCACCGGACCAAACACCGGACCAACCACCGGGACCAAATATACGTAGTGACGCTATACGCAGTGCGTACAAATCAATTCAATGGTAAATTATGCGTATTAAACAAATTATTTTCTATAGGTTTACTAAAATCATGTATTCTGTGCTAAAATACAACGTATCTCGTCTGTATTTATAATATAGCTTGATTCTGCATCTCTATTTACAGCTCATTAGTCCTTTCGTGAATGTTTACTGTTATGCTATGGCAACAAGTGACCGCTGACATTAGCAGTTGCTAGATTGCTTAGCTCAATTGTCTGAATAACAATAACCCATAAATTCACAATTTGGCATATTTAAACAAAATCAAATCACAACTACCAACAGTCACAGTCCTTAAACTCTGCGCTCATATGTTGGCACATGTTAGATCGTCAAAGTTAGAAAAATAACAGAATCAATCCCTGACAAGCTACGATAGCATTATAGGAACAGTTGCGTTCACTAACGTTGTAGCATTCCCTAAAATAATGTGAGGAAGCATGAGGGATTTCCCCTCCTACTTTGTCCAATCGACGAGCGCCCCTTTCAACCACGTGATGCTGCTCAGAAAGTTTGGTGCGCTTCAGAAATCACAGTGTGAAAGCAGAACCGAAACAAGTGATAAATGCAACAATGTTGCGACTTTCAGCTCCCCAATCGAACCGAGTCTGCTTGGTGAGGTGTGAAAACGACCTAAGTAACACCTGCTGTAGAGGAAGTGGTGGGTTGTGTATGTATAGCGCTCATATTAGCCTATTCAACTTGTGAGCGCTTTTGGTAACTATATTAACATCCAGAGCTGATAAAAGTGTTGAACATATCTGCCAAGTTGCAGGTGTTAAAGGGACCATTTTCAGTTTGGTTGTCATGACAACTCATAGTGTTTCTGCTGAATTTTGCCCACAGACTTAATCCTTATGTACTGATCTAAAGTCGATGGTTGTTTGTTTATTTAGATTGTCATTAGCAACTGTAACAACAACATAAATACCACATACAATAATGATACGGTCATTGAATATGTCAACAACATCGCACTGATTTGTTCTTTTTTTGTTTATAGTTAGTTACTTGCCTCAGACTTTATATATATATATATATATGTAATAACTATATATATTATTAGCACAGACTTAAGAGAATGCCACATATTGTACAAGCAATTGACAGAGAAAACATTTAATCTTGAATCTGTTCTGCAGAGTTGTTTTTTCTTTCACAGTGCATCAGTTTGGCTGAAACTATTCAGGAAAAAATAGTCATATGCTGTTGGATGTCATCAAATATTTACTTTTTTTGTGAAAAGGTGTTGTAATTACATGTTTTGGTGTAAACACTATGACTTAAACTGTCTGAGTTTACTAGTTTAATTGCTGTAATCATCTAACACAGATTTGTTCCCCTTTTTCATAATGCTTTCAGCAGGGATACAGCAGATAACAGCAGGGACAATGATAAATGGCACCACAGAATAGTTTAACAGCAGGAAACACCTCCACACAGATAACATCACCTGCTTGTTTTTGAGATGCAGATGCTTTGATATGCTCCCTCAGGATGACGTCCATCAATGTACTTGTGTCTCACATGCAACCTCTTCTGAAAATCATGGCTTCTGGGATTTTGTTGCTGCTCAGAAATGGTACAAACAACATCTTCTGGGGTTTCATTATGTACTTAAAATTGCTACAGGAAAGCCGTTAGGGCTCTTATGTCCCTAGCACAGATATTTTTCCATTTTACATCTTCACAACACCATCACCAAAAGAGTGAATATGTCTCTTGAGTACCTGTGTGCGTCAAAGAAATTTTAGAAACAGAACATAAAACCCTTTGATAGTCTGGTACAGTAGGTACAAGACGGTCTTGTTGGGTAAAAATGTTGCCTCTTTGCTTTTAAAGCCCCATTATGTACTATAAAATATGTACAACATAGCTTCAAAATTATTTTCATTTTCATGTGAAGGGAGATTGGTGCATCTGTCATTCCCCCTCTGTGCCATGTACGCCTGTTCTTGCACTTTTGTGGCTGGGTTGCAACAAATGCATCGCTAACAGCACTAAGTTGCAAAATATTTCTCTGATTTTGATTAAACTAGGTCATATTTTATGGAGAAATGTTTGCCCGCTGATGTCCTCTGGCTGCTCTGCCGTAACTTTCTGTGATTTAGCTTTCTGATGGGCAGTGAAGTGATCTAATGATAAATGTAGTTGCTATTAGCTAGTTAGCTCATAGCTGTAATGGCCAGACTGGGTTTTCAGGGAGTGTTGGTGTTTACAACACTGGCACAGGAGCTTTTGACTGCTTGGAGGAAGAGGTTTTTAGACCTGGGCTGGGGGGATGCTGGAAGAAACCGGTGCCGGTGTCATGGCATAACTGGAACTAAGCAAGTGGGTAATGTAACTGGGCACAGCTTCTACAGAGGCAGAGGTGAAGAGACCAGAGAGGGAGGTGACAGTGGAAGCTAAGAAGAGAAAAGGAGAGAGTGACTGAGCAAGAGTCTGCTGGACACAAGTGAATGTTGGACTGGATTTTAGTCATTGGCGAGAGCTTTGTTAAAAAAGAGGCTGCAAGACAGATGCCAGCTGGCTTTCTTGTTGTTGGACTACTAAGAAATATCAGCTGGCTTGCTATATCTTGTGTCTTGTGTTGTTGCACTAGGGATAAGACAATAACCAGTTTCATGATAAACCAGGGTAAAATTCCAGACGATTAGTATTACTATTTCGAATTTTGATCATGATTAATCATTAAAACCCTGTTTGATTACCACAGTTTGAAAAACTCCAGCATCATCAGGGACAGTCAATAAAAAACACTAACAAACACAAAGCACATAATGCCATTTCAAATTGATGTAAAACTTGTTAAAATGTACTTTTTGAACATTTTCCCCATGATAATTGCAGTCAGTATAATTTTGATATGAAATCTTCATAGCAGTTTATCTCTGTTTACGACAGTGTACTGCAGTGTATAAGCGAATTGCATTGTGAAACTGGGGGACGTCAAATCCTAAAAAATACAAATCTTATATGATGATGCTTTAAGCATTTGAAAATTAGAGAGAGCTTTCTGCAAGACATAAAAGCTAATAAAACTTTGTGTTAATGCTCAAATTTTGAGTGAAACCTCCAAAATCTATATTATTATGTATATTCAATCAATTTATTATTAATTTCAGAGGGCAATTTGTGCTTCAGCAAATGTAAAAAACAATGGAAAACATAAAAATAACTACAATATAACAAAAACACAGCAGGTGACATAAACCTGTGCACAGGGTGCTTGCACCTATGCACAGTCATTCAGTTTAGATTAATAAGTAACCACCATAAACCTACAGGACCTGTAATAATGTAATGCATTAAATCTTTCATTTGACATTTCTTAACAGCATGTCAGTTCTCTTATTTTATCTTATACCATAACCATTATCAATGTAATCATCACCAGGACATGACTGCAATAATGATAGTGGACATCATGAAGGCCGATGCTACTATATAGTACTGTCACTCTGTCGTCATTATCATCACTGTCATCACCACAAATATGATATGTGCTGTCACAGTCACCATGTCATCATCATCAGCATTACAAATATAATTTGTATTGACGCATATATTAGAAAAATTGCATAAAATTTTATTTTACTTTTCATGAATCTGTATTTTCATCATTGGAAAGTCAACTGAAGTGTCCAGTTTTTGAATCACACAGTGCTTCATCTTCACACTCTTCCTCCCCTTCTCACCTGAGAGACCAAAGTCATGATGACCTTCATGAAATCTGTGTTGGGAGAGGAGAGTATTTTACCTCCTTTCTTTTTAGTATCTGTTGTGTGAAACACAATACATCTCTATTGATTGATTATATTATATTTAATGTGCTTTAAATATGTGACTGAAATAACACTGGCTGGTATTTGTATAATTTAATGAGGCACTTCAAATCACAGTTTTTCTTGTTATGACAAACAAAACACTAATGCATTTCTCTTGAGCTAAATGGTCATCCTTTTCCAAGAATTACTGTATACACAACTTAAAAAAGTCACCCATGTTTGCAAACTTTCCCCGTTTAAAGACACCCAGAGCTGCATGTCATCTGTTTTAAGAAAACATTAATCATAATATTTGTGCAAGTAATCTCAGTATCTTGTAATATGCGGTTTAGTTTTTGTGTGAGTCATGACAGTTTGACGGACTGAGGGTCAGACTCAGAGGGGCCATGTGCTGCAGCTTTTACTGTACGTCAGCCAGATGGGATGTTTTTTTTTTTTGCTTACTGGATGATGAATTTCCAACAGGAAAGACAAGGACTTCTGGGAAGCAAATGAAACATCAGATTGAGATGGATCCACGCTGAGACAGAAAAGAATCTGCACCGTCTATCCTCTCAACAACACAACACTGCTCAGAGTGTGAATAATTGATTCGATAGCTCCCCTCGACAGGGTCAGGAGCAGGGAAAATATTCCCTCCGGCTCAACCTGCCCATGCATCCATCTCCTCCTTGTTCACACTGACAACTCATTTCCTTACTTAGGAGTTACTTTATTCCACTCTCTAATCTGATGGACTCCTGTTGGACCTTGTTCTCTCTGAGGAAGCACACCATAAGCTTCCTCAGAGAAGACTCCTTGGAAAAATGCGTAAATCTAATATGTCTCAGCAGACGGTTGGTAATAATGAGAAACTAGAAGCAATTTTCTGCTTGATCTATTTCCATGCATGTTTACAGAGGACAGCATGTCAAGCTGTGCTGGTGCAGATTTTAGCCCCAAGTAAAGAACATGCACATGTATTGACCACATAAGATTAGCTACAGTGAACTCTCAACAAATCGTGCACATACAGAAACGTAAAGCTTACAAGTAGACTAATGTATCTGAATGGAAACTAAGGTATTTTCAGAAACCTGTACACACAAATATAAAAATGCTTCTCTCTTGTTTCACCTTTTTCTTATTTGTGGTATTTTAGTCTTATATAAATTAGCTATCAGTGGAAATTCGTGACATTGTTCTCTTTTTCCTATGGTAATGTATTTGCTGCTATGTTAATCCTACGTTACCTTTCTAAGAGATCATGCGTTCTGTCCATTTTTCCAGCATACAGTCAGATGAATGGTGCCTTCAAGTGTTGATCAAGAGGTTTGTTTACAGTGTTCATGGCGTGAGTCTGTTTGAACAACCTCCTTATGATGTGTGAAGTGGACATTTTCTGAGAGCTCATGGTTTTTCACAACCTACATTGATGTTTTTGAATGCAAGAACCCTTGGAAGTATTGAGGATTACTCTCCTAGTACTATTTATTATACAGTAAGAAATACTGTGCAGTAGCATGATATTCTTTCAGGGTTCAGCAATAACATTTTTTGCCACTCGCCCAGCCATTTATACTTCTACTCCACTACATCTCAGAAGCAAATATTGTACTTTTAACTCCCGTGGATTTGTTGGTCAGCTTTAGTTACTAGTTTCTTTTCAGATTACATTTCATTTCATACCCTTTCTGCCACACATATAAAGTTTTGCTGATTCACGGCCTTCACGTGACTATTTTCGATAACTGTCCTGACGCACAGACTTTGTTGATTATGCATCAAACCTGCCAATGCATCTGTATGTTTTGAATCATCGTTCTTGACCCAGTGGTGAGCCGCATTGAAAATTCTTCTGCATTTCAACTCATATGTTGTTTTAGGATTGCCTGCCATTTCATCTGTGAGGTAAACAAGCCTGTCTGTCTGGCAGACGCACAGGCAGAGCAGAGCAAAGTAGAGAGAGCGGAGTAGATGCAGTAACATCACTCATGAAGCAATGTCTGGAAAACTATTTAATTTAAAAAATTTTTTTTTTTTTACTTTTTCAAGCACTGGCTCAATTGGCCTAATAGAATTTGCTGACCATGCCATGGCTCCGGGCCATCGGGCAAAGCTCTTTGGTGGACCCTGAACATATGCACATGAAACCACATATTTTAATTGATTATCCATACAGTGTTTGGACTCTTGCACTTTCTGTACCACAACCCTGTATGTGCAGCACATAGTAAAAAACTCTTAGATTAGCTTTATGTCTGTTTTTGTATTCCTTTGTAAATGTGTTCTGTGTCTAAGTATGTTAGTACCTTGTGTGAACATATTTGGCCTATAGTGTTGATTTGATTCTGATATTTCCTTAGCATGACTTTGAAAGTCAAAAACAATTTTTGAAAACACAATATGGCAACTTGTCTGTTGCTGCTGCAGCTGCTACCGCTGTATGGCTTTAAAATTTAGTTAGATGGCTCTTGCCAAAAATTTATGAACTCTGTGTCCACCAAATGGTGCATACGTACGCACAATTTCATTGTCGTAGATCTGTCTCCTGCCAGCATCACTCATGACCTTTTTAATTCTAAGCCACCAGGCTGTGCTGCTGATCAATACCAACTGTAACGAGGATGCAGACAATTAAAGAGGTAGTGCACACTTAAATGTGTTTTTCAGCTGTTAACTAAATGATTTGACCATATTGTGATAAGATAGGATAAGATATTATTGCTGGTGTTAATATCAGCATTTCATGGATTAAAAATGTCTCAACGTGGCATCTTCTGTTTTAAACCATGTTGGACTTTGCAAGGCCAATGCATCAACTGTTTAGGACATATTTACGTATTATTGACATTATTTACTGTATATCATGACATTTTTATTTTTAAAAAGTGTTGGCGCCATCTAATCAGACAAAGAAACTCTTGCCTCACACATCCACCCTTCTTCATGAATGCCTCCTCAGCCCCTTACCCATTTTTCAGAATTGTGCAGTGCAGCTCATATGTGGGGGTGAAGTTACAACAGGTGTTCTACCTTTATTTACACCTCTTCAAATGATGTTCAGTAATCAGTTTCAGCTGAATTTTATCTTGAAGTTATAAGGCTAGTGACAGCTAGTGATGAGTCAGTGTGTTTTAAGATTTGCATTTAAAACATTTGTTTCAGCCATTTGATGAGCACATCTGATTATACTCTTTGCCCCGAACCTTAATGGTTTTTCCCTTCCAGCCTTAACATCATTATGTTTAATGGCAGCAGTATTTCAGACGACAGTATCTACCAACTATGAGTCATATCACAGAAAAACATCTGAAATTTTCAAAAAAATATCCATTCTCAGGTAGCTGACCTGTGTTGCAGTTCAGCAGGCTATAAATGGATTAACATGACTAACCACTTACAAGATCAACAACTGCTGCTGCTGCTGCTGCTGCTGCTGTTTCTAGTTTTCCCAGAACAGCAGCAAAATTGACATAATTCAAAATCAATGCAGGACTAATTATGTTCTTTCCCTTTTCAATGCAGAGTGGTTGAGAGGAGAAGGGACAAATTGAAACCCTTCATAAGTGTAATTATCTTGTTCTGTACACCTGACTGTGCCGATAGGACATCAGTGAGGCCTCTATTATTTCAGACCTAAAAATAGATATACTCTTTGCAAAATGCAGTGGTTTCCACTCATGGGGCTGTCAAATCCACAAAAAGGAATGAAGAGCTGAGTCACCCTCTGGCCAAAGTTTATAGAGTGCCAAGAGGGTAATTCTTCTTTAAACTACTGAAATTGATGGCCGTTTCTTGTCCATTTTCAAGTCAAGTCAAGTGTGAGATGAAACTCTGTGTTTACAGTATGTCAGTGAGCGAGCTGGGACATTTAGGGCTGCAGGACAATCTATAACGTACAGGCCGTGGCGGACATGCTATAAAAATGAACATCAATGTGGACGTTCATTACAACGAAGCCATATAACATGACACAGTACATGAAGTGTAATACTCTGAAGGTCAGCCACACTGGAGTCATGTTTGTTTGGTTCATTTGGCTGTCTCATTCAATCTACTGCTTCTGTGTGCTTTAATTTAAAGGGATAATATGTCAATTAAATTAAAATTAAAGGTCAATATGGTCCATTCAACATACATGTATTTTGGCATTTATAACACAGACATACAACCAGATCTGTACTGAGATTATGACTGCAGTTATTCTTCATTTTAGCTCTTTGCTGGTCCTAGACAAAGATGGGGCTTTAGTCAATGATAAAACATGTTAACTTAACTTCTCAGTAATTTACATGGACAATAAAACTCAGTACACACTCTGACTGTTACACATACTGTTGCTGTTTAACATGAGGTCTCTCCTCCCTGCAAACAAACGGGTTAATGTGAAAGAGAGTTAATGGGTTCAGGGATCATTCATTATCTCTTCAGGCAGAATGTTCTACTCCCAGTGTTTGACCAGTTACAAATTTACTTACTACCAAACCCACAACTGTCAGAACATAGAGGTTTTATTGTTGTGGTTGATATGTGATCCTGACACGAGTTACAGAAATGACCTATTTGTGAGAGACCAAATCACCAGTAAATTTAGAGCTCCCCCAATAAGCACAGATTTGATGATTTGCAGGTCAAATATCTTGAGGGTTTTGCTTTTGCCTTAGTGAGGTTTTTTTGGGGGTCTTTGGAAATAATATTAAAGGGATGTTTGACCCCAAAACCAAAACGATGATGCTATTGCAGTATCTATGCTAACCTTTTCAGGAGCCACCATCGTTTGTTCAATAGGAGTCGTTTCCATGGATGCTTTTCACTGTCGGTGCACCTGAAACCACAGCCATGTTCAAAGCACCAAAAAAATATATTTGAAAAATTTAAAACCAGTGTCTTTTTTCCAAAAATCATGATCTGGTTAGTCAAGATAATCCACAGATCTTGTTGTGAGCAGTTTTATGCTGGGACTACTTTCTTGATGGGTGCAAACTTAACTTTTTTGTCCACCGGCCTAATGGCTATGAATGTTCAAATAGTTTTTGGGCTGGTGAAGCAAACTTACCAGCCATGTGCATATTCTACCAGTGTTTGACTAGTGCTAAAAAACATAGCTGTGCTGTTTGCTGTTGATGTCACAGGATTTCTGGGAACCCGAGTCAATATTTCAAATTGCAGCCGTTTTTATGCAGCCACTGACACAGCAAGTTGCCCTTTGAGTTTTAAACCCCTTATCTGTATACATGAATGTTGTCTATGACTTCAGATTTGATGAAGTGCAGACGGCCTCCAGTGAATGCAAGTGGGTGGTCTCTTTATTTTGCTGTGATGAAACTGATAGAAACCATGCATTAGTAGTCACAACAGCCACTTCATGTTTATACTAAGTCTTTTGGCGCATATTCTGTTTTTTAAACTGGTGATAGCACACATTATTTAGCAGTGAATGTAAAATAAACACCAAAAGCTCACATCCTCACATCATAACCTCTCATGCTTCCACTCAGTTGTGTCATCAGAGACTTTTATTCATGTCTGGGACTCATCTGATGGAGATGTGTTCTCCAAAAAAGGCCCTGGCTGACTGAAGAGAGCTGACAGATACTGGAAACCTGCACTGAATTATTATGTTTCTGAAAGTCTAACCACACACTCAGTGAAGAGATCCCTCCACGTGAGTCAAGGCTGGGAGTGTTGAGAGCTGAATTTCAAACACCTCAGTAGCACCTCTATTTTTAATGCAGGCCCCCACCCCCTCAATCCTGTTTCCATTTACACCACCACTTCCCCTGAATCTATACAGTCTCACTGAAGGCGCCCGGTTTCATAAAGTCCCCTGAGGCAGCGTTGGTGGTTGCTATGGCTGCTTTCTGTAGCTCCTCAGAAGTGTAAAATCCATTACATGGTTGTATGTAACAAGAAATTAAAGTCCCAGTGAACCAAAACCCTTTAAAGATGATAACTGATCTTCTACAGAGAATGGAAACCTGAAGTCTCCTTGGGGAAATGTCATTGATGGTTTGGTCATTAGGACGGCAACCAGCTCATTTGATCCATCAGCTAAAACTTCAGTGTGCAGCCCTCCACGATACAGGCTAAATTGGATGTGGCGTATTGACTTTCTACGGTTAGTGGTGCTGAACTCACAATCACACTGCTGGTGTTTGTACAACAAGACGGTTGAGAGGAAGTGAGAGACACAGAGACTTGTACTGCAAACTGATTTTAATGGATTTGTCGGTTACATAAATGACATTGATCTTGAGCGGTTTGTCCCTAATGAAGAGTATGCTTGAGCAGCGATGTGATGTGTGACTACAGGAAGTGAAAGCTGGAGGGAGTTCCCCAGTGGGACTGTTTGGTCTGCACAGGAAAAAACACAATGCAAGTCCTGACCATTGACATATACAAAGATGGACAACATGACAGCTCCCCAAAAGTAAAGCCAAAACATCTGGATCGCCCCCTGGTGGCTGGCTGCCATAAAGATCATCAAATCATTTTATCCAAAAGACGGTTTCTGTCATTTTGGGTAGTTTTTACCATACTGATGTTGTTCAGGTGTTCATTTTTTCAGACACAATAGTTATTTGATGCTATAAAAAGCGAGTGTCACATCATGATTGACAGCTGAGCCCTGCTCATGATTGAGTCAGCCAGGTGTATGGACAGGAACTTCATACTATGGCTCTGACTCTGATCATTATGGCACAGGTTCTTGCTCCAAATGACAACTCAAGCGCAGATGGCAGCACTTGTATCCAGGATATTTTGGCTTTGCTTTTGGAGAGTGTGAGGAAGTGAGACGAGTCGTCTTTCTTTACAGTCAATGGTCCTGACCTGGGAGACATTTAGCTTTTGTCATCGACCCAAATACCTTGACTTCAGTTCAAGAACACACATCAAACCCTATTCTGACAAATACTCTAGTAACAGCCTTCAGTTGTTACTATAAAAAACTGTCAACGTGGTCATTGCTGGGAAATGCTGCTCCAAATAAGGCATGAGTGAACCAAATAGCCTGATTAGTCTCAAACTTGAGCAATAGGGTTCCTCTCGTGCTCTTTATAAGGCATACATGTGATGAATCATCATCATCAGTAATAATAATGATAATAAGTTCTAGTCAAACAAAACTGGGGCCTCATTTATAAAATGGATTTAGGATCGATTTTGATCTTAAGTATGACTTAAGCAGAAAACCATTTATAAATGGGCCTAATTATTTATAAAACCTTACTTTGACGTGAAAGTGACCTTATCTCCAGTACAGACTTGATTAAAGTGATTTTCCTGCTGATTATGTTGGGGTATTGCAATTGCCTGTGGTGAACTTTGCATCAGCTTTATGAACAATGTAACAGGAACTGTCAATTAAAGGTGTGAGGAATTAATTATGACACACTCCTATGTTTGGCTTGGTTTGTCACCCCACTATTTAGTCCACTGAATTTGCATGTCACATGTGTATAAGTTACTAATTTTGTTGTCAGAACCTGCATAAAAAAAGATACGTTTATGCTCAGTATCTTGGATGAATCAAACTTGTACACTGACAGAAATGATTGCAGGCTAAGTTCAAGTACAAATCTGAGTTCATTTGAGAAATGCAGCTCCTGGTGTCCTGTTTTTCATGTGCTTGTGCACTCATTTCTAGTCACCATTTTTGAGTGGAGATATCGTTTGTTCTCAATATAAGATGACGGTGGAGCAGCAGATATTGACAGTGAAGAGAAAATATAGAGAAAACATATCTGACTTTTGGACAGTAGGTGGCAGCATTAGCTTTGTCTGCATGAGTCTGGTTAGTCTGACTAATTAGAATTCATTAGAACACATCTACAGAGCAAACTATGCCAGTTAGAGTCAGGCAGGTATTAATACAGATTACAGCTACAGATGTACTAAGGGGCAGTGATTTAAAACTTTCATTTTGGAGACTGTTCTCTGCATCAAAACTAGAATGCAGCATGAAGCACATACAAGATTATAAAGAAAATATTGTGTTTGGTTTTTGTTTTTCCTCCAGAAACTCACACGGCTCATATCGGCCTTGAATGAATAGGACCGCACCCTTTTAAAGCCTTCCAAACAAAGCTAAATTAAAACAAAAACAAATACAAACATAAAAAACAGAGCAAAGATAAATAAGAATACAACTGATGTTCTAATAAAATAGGCATCATAAGGATTCTCATGTAATAATTGTGTTAATTATTCACATAGCGTTGTTTGTATTTTTTCTAAAGTTGTTCCCTGATAGGTGAATCTCTGCTGTTTGTGCGCTGAATTGAGGTACCACATGTTGGTCGCGATGATTTAAGACATCAGGTACCTCCGGTCTTCCCCCCCCCCACCCCCCGACCTCGGCTGATAAACCTCAGCCCCTTGGACGCCCTGAAGACACTTCACTTCTTCTTTGGATGCTATTAAAAGACAACAGGAAAAGAAAAATTGACAAGTGAGATCAATACTCATTCAGTCCACATCCAGGAAGCAGCACACAGACATGACGCTACAGTTAATAACTTGCTACATGATGAGCTGAGCCGGGATGCTAAAATGTGTGGGATGAAGGCAGTTTAAAAGCAGAGGGCCCACCACAGAGAAAACCACTCAATAAAACACCACAGACCCAGCATTTTACAGTTACAATGTTATAAACAGCACCAACCCACTGAAGAGTTCAAAATGATTAAGCAGCAGTCAGGTTTGCGACTCTAAAGTAACCCGGGGATGCAGACACTTGACTGGAAATTTAACCGCCTGCCCCAATCTGACCTGCTGTCCCATCCAATTAAATGCTTCACCCATCAGAGGTGCTTCTTCCCAGGACCACAGACAGTCATTAGAGATATTTGTCTCCATTTAATTTCCATTTGCTACAGATGGGCAGCAGAGGGATTCAGAGACATTATCTGAATCCTGAGGAGAGAAGGTGCAGGCCGCCATGAAGGCTACGGCTGCATGAGGTGGCAAAAGGGCTTTTAGGAAGCTCAAATGTCCCTACTGATGGTAATACAAGCGGTAGGTGAGAACTAGGGGTTAATCTTTCAAAACTAGCACGTGAGCGGTACATTTTAAATGTGACAAAAACTCAACCAACTTATTCATGTGCCAAACTGATACTAAATGAGCTGTTGCATTCTGTTTCATTAGTTTCTGTTTTTTTTTATGCATAATATAAAACATACATCCATAAACCTTCCACACTGGAAGAAAAAAACAATGATTTGATCAACATATGGTGTGTTTGATGAAACCTCAGTTGCCATGCCAGGGCAGAGAGAAAGACAGGGGTGTAATAAAACCTCAGATGTCAACAACAGCCGTTGGAGCAGAGAGAGGTGTGATAAAAATGCAGATGTGTGGATAAGCCAAGCCAGATCTGAGGGGCATCGGTACACAGCAGCGCACAGCAGTGCACAGCAGTGAAGCTCAAACTGAGCAATGAACTTGAAAAGGGATTCTAGGAACGCTGCAGTTACTTCTGGTGAGCCATCTGTTATAGCAGAAATACTTTGAAATGTTTCCACAGCAAAACTGCTGAGAAAAAACATGCAACAAGTGCAAAACTCAGTTCCAAAGAAGTTGGAATGTTGTTTAAAATGTGAATAAAAACATAAATGATTTGCAGAAATGTTTCAGCCTATATTCAATCGAATACATTACAAAGACATGGTATTTAATGTTCAAACTTTTGTAAATTTATACCCATTCTGATTTTCATGCCTGAAGCATGTTCCAAAAAAAGACGGGCATGTTTATGTGATACATCACCTTTTCTTTTAATGACACCTAGTAACCCAGTAAGACAGTAAGACTCTTGCTTGATATACAACTCCAGGGTCTCTGTTGTCGTATTTTGTACTTCATAATGTGCCACACATTTTCAATGGGAGACAGGTCTGGACTGCAGGCAGGCCAGTCTAGGACCCGACCTCTTTTACTATGAAGGCACACTGCTGTAATCCATGCAGAGTGTGTCTTGACATTGTCTTGTTGAAATAAGCAGGGATGTCTCTGAAAAAGACGTCTGAATGGTAGCATATGTTGCTCCAAAACCTGTATGTACCCTTCAACATTAAAGGGGCCTTCACAGATGTGACAGTTAGCCATGATGTCATGCGCACTAACACATGCCATACCACCAGAGACGCTGGTAACAATCTCGATGGTCCTTTTCCTCTTTAGCTCAGAAGACACAACGTCCAAGATTTCCGAAAACAATCTGGAATGTGGACTCGTCACACCACAGCCCATTTTTCCACTTTCTTTGTGTTGATATAAGGCTTTCACTTTGCACGGTGGGGTCTTAACTTGCATTTGTAGATGCAGTGACAAATTGTGTTGACAGACAATGGTTTCTAAAGTGTTCCCAAGCCCATGTAATATCCTTTATGCAGTTATGTGGGTCTTAATACAGTGCTGCCTGAGGGGTCAAATGTCACAGGCATTCAATTTTGGTTTTTGGACTTACCCCTTACGTTATGTGACCTGTTACCAATTAACCTTAACTTTTCAATGTTTCAAACAGATGTTATTTGAGCATTTCACACTTTTCCCAGTCTTTTGTTGTTCCTGTTCCAACTTTTTTGAACCCTGTTGCAGGCATCACATTTTTAAGATATAAGTGCATGTGAGAATCTATAACATTTTTACTCAAAAGAGAGTAAACATATTAGTATATAAACTGTCAGGGATTTGCTGAGCAAATGCAAAAGGAGGAATATCCCCAGTGGGCTGCACTGATGGGCACTTTGCCCCAGACGGCAGCACAGATACAGAAACCTCACAGTGCGTGATGGATCTGATCGTGCAGCAGTATGAGGGGGTTTATGGGATGGGTGGATACACCACAGCCCACTACAAAGTGCACAGCATGCAACCGCTGCATGCCTAACTCAATCCTGGTCTGCAATTCTTCCTGGCCTGGCTCTGCCTAAATGTTCCCAAGATAATTGCCCCTTCTGCTTCAGGCTGGATTTGTTCTTATTTTAACAGAGGTGCCTTTTTCTGCACCAAATAGGTCAAATATAGAAAGAGAAGGATTTATTCTAAAATTCAATTATTTATCAAAACAAGATGTTGTTTTTTTCTTGTATTTTATCTCCATATGCTCCAAAAGGCTTCATGTCCATATTAAAATCATTAACATTTTCTTGCCCCCAGACCTCAACCTGGTTTAAGTTTCATATCGTGTTACCTTTTTCAATATTCTAGAGTTTGCAGGTCTGATATAGTATGTGTGTTTGGAAATGTGTCTTTATAGTAAACAAGTGGCAGCTTGCTCGACTTCAGTTCCAAAAGAGATCAGTTACTTGGATACTGCAAATTAGATCAACTTTGATTTTCCTGAAGACTCCTTCAAATACTTTTACTGAAAACCTAAATGCACCAGTAGGTTTTTTTATATATATATTAGTACAGATTGTGGCTCACGTAACATCCCAAACAACTAAGATTAGATATCAACTTGTACTTGTACAGTACACTTAGGCACGGGTGCACTTATCCTCTGATTAATAATTAACTTGTCACACGTGTGGCAGCTCAACCTCCTTCACAGCATTCAGAACAAAAAACTCACAGTGTAAAGTGAGCTGTGGAGTAGAGATTTTTACAAGATTTTCTGTTGTGCAGGCGTCGAATTTAGTGTTGAGAACACAGACAGTTCCCAGTTAAAATGCAGCCTGTGACCATGATGGTAATGTTTTCCACTGAAGTAATGCGTTTTATTAGAAATGTTACTTACAGCAGCATCCAGTGCTTGCTCCAGGTCTTCAATGATATCAGCCTCATCCTCCAGTCCCACAGAGAGCCTGATCAGTGTGTCACTGATCCCCAGAACACTCCTCTCTTTCTCTGGCACTGATGCATGAGTCATAATTGCCCTAAATTATGATAGAAAGCATATGAGCCATATACAGAAAAACATCCTGCTGTTTCAAGAGAGATTAGAGCAGAGCCATAGACCTCATAATGGAAATAAACTGTCTCAATTAAAATCTGAGTCTGATGGGATTTTTTTTTCTTCTTGATCTCTGCTGCCCCCTTGTGGTGCAGTTTGTTACATTACATCTTTGATTAGTTAAAGTTTTACTTGGATGTTACTTTCACTACTACCTCTATAATGTCGATTACTGTCTATAATGATAAACTTCATTCATATAGCACCTTTCAAAACACAGTTACAAAGAGATTTAATTAAAAGCCATAAAAACACATTGTATATCACAAGGAGAGTAAAACAACAAAAATCAACCTAAATCCATTTTAAGGAAGTGAGGTTTTAAAAGTGATTTAAAAAACAAGACAGACTTTTCAGCCCTTACTGCAAGGGCTCTATCACTACTGAGTACATATCTGGACCTAGAAACAACCAGGAAAGCCACATCCACACTCAGGGAGGGGAAAGGGACAAAGAACACTAAAAAAATCTGCTAAATAACCTGAGGATATGCCTCTCGGGGCTTTGTGAGCAATCAGTAATATCTTGAAATTAATCCTGATGCGAGAGAGCAGGGTATTCTAATAATCTAAGTGACAAATTATGAAGACATTAATGAACGGTTTCCATTTTTTTGGTAGAAAGGAATGGTCTTTAGTACAGTTGAGTACCAAATAACACCATACTAAAGTAAATTATGTAAAATAACTGATAAAATAAAAATTCAGCTGGGATACTTACGGATGTTCTGCTAAACTTTCATAACCACCAAGACTCTCGGCTATCGCAAACATCTGAAAGAAGAAGACAACAAGCGGACATGAAGTGAAACATAGTATAAGACATAAATAATGTTTACACAAAGTGAAAAATGGTAGAGGGAATTGAAAAATCAAGTATTAGTGTAGTTGTGGTATTCACGTTTTTTTCTTTCACATGTCCTGTCAGTCTGGAACTCTGATCAACTCATTTTGCAACCGCCCCTCCAGTCTGACATTCTCAACCTTAGCCCCTTGCAAAACACAAAACTGAATAGTGGAGATAAAACAGGCATAAAGGTTTGCTGCCAAATTACTTTGAGGTTACTGAGGAAGGCGGTGGCATGCTCGAGTTTTCCCTTAATGTAGAAGGTGATCATCCCCGGACATCCGGTGCACTGTTTCTTCATCACTTCATGCTGTGGGTGAGAGGGCAGGCCTATGTTGCGAAATTGGAGGGGGAAAAAAAGAAAAAAACAATAAGTTGGAGATTACAGGATGCTTCTACTACTACTACTAAAGCATTGACAAATGAAGCTGGACGGTGTGACTCGCCAAAAATTAAGTAAGGTTGAACGTAATAAGTATTCTGTAGGTTTCATCAGAGGCAAAGATAACAAAAACAAAAAACAAACAAAACAAATGCATGTAGAAAAATATGTAGAAGGACATGGGTTATGAAAGTTATGAAAGATTTGCAGCTCATGCATATCAAATCAAAGAGATGCGTTTTTTTCCCAGTATGACAGAGAACAAAACTGGAATGAAGTGATGAATCCATTATGCTTAGCTAAACTTGTATTAAATTAATCAAATATTATGCTTTTTACAGCATGCTACTCGTGAGAAGATGTAACTTGTGCTTATGAGCCCTGGTTTGTTTGAACTTGAGGTTATGCATCGAATGACACAACCACCTATAACCACTTTCAAAAGAAAACAAAAGCTTTTTGTTCAGAGGTTAAGTGGATAAAACACTAAAAAAGTGGGGGAGTGCTGAGATGTGTTTACATTAAATAAGATACCAATTTATTCTGTTGAATAAGACTGTAATAAGCAACTGTGAAATGCCCTTTAGGCAACATGAACTTAATTACTTGCAACACCGTCATGTCTCAAACATTCTTCCATACACCATAAAATTAAAACTTAACACCGGTGCCAATTAGTTCTGTAGTCTGGCAGTGGAGTGATAACGGTCATGTCTCAACAATACATAATGACAGTTATATACGTTAAACTTAATAACTTAATCTATTCCTACGCCACTGAGAGATCACCTGGGAAAATAACACGCTCCACCCTTGAATCAGCTTCCAGAAACTTGGCAGCAGCCATGGCATTCTTGAAGTGCCGCTCCATCCGCAGGTGCAACGTCTTCAGCCCTCGGTTGCACAAGAAGCAGTCAAAGGGAGACGGGACACCACCCAGTGCTGAAACCAAGGCATGATCCCATGAGTGGAAAAACACAAAGTGGTTACAAAGCCTCCTAGAATCAGATCAGGAAAACAACAAAAGCAACAACAAATACTTCCTTCTAAAAAGATTTTTAATTAGTTGTGAACTTTGGCCTCCGGAGAAAGTTTTGGTTGTTTAATGAGTGAATGTAGGTCAGGTTGAATTAACCAATTTACCAAATCCTGACTGTGGCAGGGCTGCAGTAGAACTGTTCAGTTTCTGAGGTCTGTGTCCTTAAATCAACTGGGAAAACTGCAGCCTGCAAATATTTGGCTTCTTGCTTGATAAACTGCTTAAACCAGAAATCAGCTAACATGATATCTGTCAACATTTGGTTGTGTCAATTGACTGTTGTTTCTAGGGTTGCACGGTATGGTAAAAAATTCATATTGCAATTATTTTGACAGAAATTTCAATTGCGATATGCAATATGATTGGTGGGATTTATTATTTTTACATTAGTTTTCATTTTTACTGAAAACCTGTTAAAATCATGTTAATGTGATATTTGTTGGTTTCTGTATGAAACAAACTACATCGCCATATTGCAGTTTTGTTAATATTGCAATTGACTGTGCATTTGTTTCAGCACTAGTTGACTGTAAAGTATACTGTTTAATAGACTTCATCTGATGAGTGGCATTCTGTCAAATTTTCTTCAGAAGAGGAACCAAATGTGCACACAGCCAGACAAAAATATTCCAGTGCAAGACAAAAAATATCACTAGAGGGTACAAAAGATTAAAGACTGCATGCTGTTTGGTTCCAAATAAATATTTGAATTCTTATTTGGAACATTCTCTTTATATGTTTTGACCCACAAGATCTTCCTCAGACTTTTTGTCGATGTGTTATGTACCTAACAAACACAAGAAGAGTTTAATTTGTTGTTCTTTCTACTCACCATTTTGCAGAAACTTCAGTCGGTCGTACAGATCCTCCCGGTTCACTGAGACCAGGCCCATTACCACGTCACTGTGGCCTGTCAAATAAAAGACAACAATAAAAGAGGGGTTATTTTATTAGGTCCAGATTACAAATAATTGATACTGGAGCACAAAATCTTCTGTTTGTTTGTGTGAGTGTGAGAGTGTAAAGGTCACCAAAAATCTGACAATTTGCAACTTAATAATATTTTGAGAATTTAGTTTTAGGCTGTGTCTAAACTTCTCTAGTGATGTGCTATTTAGTAGGCTTTTTGAAGCATGTCCGAAATCTTGGTATGTAACAAGGGTACGCAGGGTACTTACTATTTCTGGGGAAATATTACAGTATACAAGCACTGGACACTATGGGGGCATATATATCCCACAATGCAATGCAGTAGTAATGACAACAAAAATATAACAGACAAAGGCTGACAACGACCAAGGCAGCTCTGGTGTAATGGAAAATGACTGAAATAAACTAAACTGAATATAACTAAATTTAAATGTAAGTAAGGTTTCACTTTAACAGGTCTGATATACTTCTTAAATTAATTCATGGTTGGCATGGTTACACATCTCCAACCAGCAAGGAGGTTCTCAGGAAGTAATCTGAAAAGCACTGAGGTACACATTTTGGGTATGTAGTGCAAAGCATGTGACTGATTTCAGATGGCTGTTTTATATTTTTATAATACAAGAACCACAAAGCAAGTTACGGTTACATTGAGTTGATTATATCACATCACACATGCATATTTGCACTTTGCCTGACTGTCTATGCAGAGTCAGCATTTTTCCTTCTAAAATACATGATGAAAATATTTTGGAGGATGAAACCCAGTGGTTTCAGTGTCCGTAAACCAAATAATCATATACTTTCTGGTGAAAATGACAAACTACAGATTATCCACATTCCTCATTTTAAAAGGTAATCTGACAAACAAAAAAACAATAGCTCCTACTCTCTTTTGTATTTTTGTGAATGTTTGTATCAAATTTTAATGAAATCTTTTGTTAGTATAATGGTTAAATGTACTTAACCTACCGTTCATGTATTTGGTGGCTGAATACATGCAGATATCAGCTCCCAAAGCCAAGGGGCGCTAAGGAGCAGGCACACAAAACAAACACAAGTTAATAAATGACTAGTTTCTGCATGAACTGGAATTTGATTGCAGGAAGTTTTTAAAGTGCTCTTTCAAAATCAAAAGAGCGTGAGGTGCACATCTGCCGTGCTCACCTGGAAATAGGCAGACATGAAGGTGTTGTCCACGACCACCACTATATCTTTGTTGTGTTCATGGACCAGCTCAGAACAGGCCCTGATGTCAACGACCTTCATCGTGGGGTTGGTGGGCGTCTCGATCCACACCAGCTACACCGAGAAAGAGAGGATGACATTTCAGTGTAGCAGGAGGGGGCAGTGAAGATGTGGCAAACACACTCTCTACCGTGGCAAAAGCTAAGAGACAGCTCATCTACTGTTGGATTTAACTTAAAAAACCTGGCATCATACAAAGAGCTGATTCACAATGACTGCGTCGTGTTTGCCCAAATGACACACCCACTTATGAAACACTAGTGACACAACGTAACATGATCTCAGTGTTTCCTCTACACTCATTTAGGAGTGGCGGGCCGCCACTCCTAAATCCTACCCACCGCTCCTTCAAATTTCGTTGTTTTTTTTTTTTTTAATTTATTTTTATTGCAAATACACCACCGCCGCATCATGTCTCCAC
>JAJHUR010128958.1:0-16111 GCA_027495735.1 Lutjanus campechanus | reverse complement strand
TGTGTGTGTGTGTGTGTGTGTGTGTAGGTCTGTGTGTTATCGGTGGGCGAATAGGGCTGGTGCCAGAGATACCTGCTGAACACACACACACACACACACACACACACACACACACACACACACACACACACACATACACGCCTGCACATAAACACATACACACCTACACACCTCCCTGGTTAATGGTTCTGTTGTGTCGTCTGTTTCTGGGTTGTGTCTCTGGTATAAATAGATTCACCTTTGCCCTAAGACATGGACAATCAGAGGAGCTATTCACAACACACACACACACACACACACACACACACACACACACACACACGTGTCTTCTTTCATGTCTCGGTGGAGACTTGGATGGCGAAAACAAACCTTAAAATCTTTGGCTTTCAACTCCCAGATAACAAGTAAAAACACTGTTATCAAACCTCATATGTCCCAACCTCAGGCAAAACACACCTCTTTCCTTTTATACAGGATGACCACCGTGTTAAATATAAATCATAAAGTCTGTTTATCAATTATTATGTAATGTTTATTATATTAGAATGTTATTGTTAGGGATAACTGAGAAACAAATGAAGGGCAGTAAACCTTACTGACCTGTTCCCAGTCATCCCCTCACTGCTTATATGGATCAAATGCCAGTCAGTTCCGTTTATACTACTTTCTGAAGCAGACAAGTCTGCTTGGTCACAACAAAAAATGCAAAATGATCATTTTCTGTCTCAAAGTCTTCTCAAAGCTTATGGCAAACTGCGAAAAACAAGCCAACAAGATGCAGCAATGAAAGTACAGTGAGCGACACTCTGTATACAGTAGTGGATTACACACAGCATTTACTTTGTAGGCTACAGTAATTTGAAAAGTGTTTGAATCAGCTGTGCTGTATTTTCAAACAAACAGTGAAGCTGGCAGTTTCATTATATTCATGTAATAAAGAGAAAAGAAAAAAAAAACGTATACATGATCACAGACGATGATGACGGATGTGATCACTGTGAGTGGTTTCCAGTGTAGTACCTCTATAGACAAGGAAGGAGAGGATGATAGAGGGGTGAACAGAAAGAGCAGATAGGCAGACTGTCTGTAACCTGACTGACAGCTGATACAGAGATTACATCAGCTACACCCTCATTAGTGCAGACATCACCAGGAGCAGCCTGAGGTGAGTGTTAGGGACAAAGTGGAACACAAAGGACAAAGGTCAGATCTGACAATCAAGTCATTGTAATCATTTCTAATAATAAAGATCATTTTCAAAATGAGGTAAAATATAAATAATCAGGAACTACCTGATGATTAGGGTTTGTAGTTTCACCACAGTCAATTGGCACAGACAGTGAATAAAGCCTTGACAGAGGTGTGGCCATGCTGAAGAATTCTCCCCCTTTGAGAAGCTGTGGACAGAATACACAGAACAACAGTCCTCATAATATTAAACTGATACACTCACAGAAAAATATCATAAACTCAAACTGCATGTACGCATTTAAATGTGTCCCTACAGGGGAATATTATATAGAGCCTTTGAACAAGTTTTTTTTTCTTTTTCAAAAATATATTTATTGAATTTTTCAAAATGAAGACAACTGGTATACTTAAAGATAAGCATACACATACGCCAAGAAACACACAAACAAAAACATTACAATTTTCTCATTTTCAAGTGCTTAGCAAACATCTTGGTTGGTGATTTTCAAGAAATTTAATAAAATGTCCCCATATATTTTATTTATTTATTTATTTATTTTTTATTTTTTTAAAAGCTCTGTATTTTTCCCTTGGGGGCATAAGTCAGTTTTTCCATGGCTAAACAGTTCGAGATACTTTAAAACCAACATCCAACTGTTGGCTGACCTCTTCCCAGATTTTTAAAATTTGGGGGCAGCTCCAAAGACACTGGAATGATGTGCCTTCTTCTAGGCCACATTTAATACATGAATCAGGATTATTATTATTATCAAAACGATGTGGCAGGGAAGGAGTTATGCATGTACGTGTAATCCATTTAAATTGTATTGTAAGTTTAAATCTGGTGTTGATTGTCTGGCTTTGTGCATCTATTTCAGTGGTGGTATAATGTCCTACACAAACATCGCTGTTTTCCTAATCTTGAAATCTGTTTTGTCCATCAGTGAAGTGTTTTGGTGCCCAGTGAGGGGCACACAGTGCACAGCTGGGAGGAGACGCGCAAACAGGTTGGAGGTTCATTCAAATGAGGCAACACAAAGCTCTGTTTGTTGGTAGAAGTTGGTTTTAGACTTGCAGCTGAGAATAGATCCCGCTAACCAGTCCAGTCTCACTCCCGGCTTGGGAAATGTCACCTCCCCTCTGTGACTCATACAGACGCAGATTGTACCTGTGACGGTCCAGGCTTTTCAAGTGACTTACCATAAACCCATCCATGGGTGTAGAAGACGTCCTGGGCTGCTGATGTAATATAAAGAGAGAGAGTCCACACATGGAGGAGGAGGAGGTGGTGGAGGTATGACTCACAGACACAAACACAGGATGGCCCATGTGAAACCGAAATGTTATTAAAAGTTGTACACTTCATGTTACGTGCGACACGTGACTTTTGTGTCATAAGCATGCAGTTGCACATGACTTACATACATCATGTGACTTCCTATCCTAAACCTAACCGAGCAGTTTTAGTGCTTAAACCTAACCAAACTGCAGCCCTTTCACAGTGGTGATCACAACTTAATCATGTGTCTCTGATCGCATCAGATGTCAGACACCCAGAGACAGTGACATGTGATCACATTCCCAAAAATCTGCACCTTAGAAGGCACTTTCAAAAATCTCAATCTCAATGTTAAGTAGGATTTAGCGACATCTATCACTGAGGCTGTAGATTGCAACAAACTGAACACAGCTCACCTCGCTCTCCCCTTCCAAAGCTCCAAAGCACACAGGAGAAACTGCGCTTGCTATGAGACTTGCAAAAACGTCAAAGGCCGTATGTAGAGCCAGTGAATGGGCTACTGAAACATGGGCCCATTCTAATGTAACAAAAACACAATGATTCTTATTTTCAGGTGATTATACACTAATAAAACCACACAATATACCATACAATAAAACCACAATATTACACTCCATTTGTGACATATTCTGCCAATAGATCCCCCTACATCTCACACACTGTGACCTTAAACTGTGCTTGCTTGCAGACAAAAGGCCAAAACGCCAAATATTCAGTTTCTAAAATATCTGTATACATGTAGACAAGACCCTAGAGAGAGACATCATCTGCTCTTGGAAACATATTTGAGCTTGTGTTCATATTTGAAACTCAGACAACAATAAGTTTCCACTGAGGAAAATTCCACAGGATTACCAGTCAATGCGTCATGACGCAGAAAGTCTTGTGTTTACAGAGGACGACAGCAGCAAATGTAAATGGTCATGACTATCACAGCCTATAACGTAACTTATAATAATGCATTGTTACCAGACCCGGTATGCGAGTGTGCCTATGGTGCGCCAAGCGAGCCCGGCCACATTTAACAAAAGTGTGTTTGGAACGCCGCCGACATGTAGGGTTGACTGGAATCTGTGCCACACTACCAGGCTCATGAAAGTATTTGTGTTGTTTCTGCCAGTGCGAACTAGGAGCAAAGAACGTTTTTTTTATTTATTTTTTTCCTGACATGTTCTGACATTTATTACAATAAAATATGAGTTTTTTTTCAGTTGCCAAAATCATGTGTGCTGCAGATGTGTTTTCCTCCTACCTGTACCATAGCCCTAATATGCTGCTGTTCATAAAGGAGCTTGTCAGCTTTCAGTTTGAGGTAGAGTTATGAGGTTTTCACCTGGAAACAGTGAAATGTTGAGTGTAACTGAGATAACAACTGACCCGCAACTAAGAAACTAGACTGAGAACACTCAAATGTCTTTATTCCTCACTCTGTCTTTGGAAACAGCTGGCTTTCTAATGTTTCAGCAACCAATAAAACTGCTTTCCTCCCTACAAAATACGCCTCTCACCTCATTTGTGTGTGTGTGTGTATTTTCGTGTGTGTATTTGTGTGTGTGTGTGTGTGATAAATCACCACCTGGATTCAGTATCCAGAGTTGTCAGACTCCCTTATGACAAAGACTTCCTGCTACTAAACCAACTGATACACTCCCTATCTGTCCATGCATACACACATGCATACACACGCACACACACACACACACACACACACACACACACACACACACATTCCCATTTACACTCCCATATGCTCAGAGACATTTCAATACAGCCCCACTAAACACACTCAATCAAGCATGTACATGTATACCTATGTACCTATACTCACTCAACCACACAAACCACAAATTGTGTATGCATGTGTACTAAAACACACACACACACACACACACACACACACACACACACACACACACACACACACACACACACACACACACACACACACACACACACACACACTTTAAGCCATAAAGAAACACATATTTAGATGAAAGCAGTGTAATGCAGTGTTTCCTCAGTAGGAGGCAGGGAACCAGCTAGCGTTGCATATGCGCACACACACACAAACGCACACATGCAGACACACTCGCAGCGCAGTTGACGAGTTGTGTGGCAGATATATGGGCTGGAATGTGGCCATAAAAAATAGTGCGGAATCACCCTGAGCCTTTCCACGCACAGAAACCAGTTTGGGGTGAGGGTGAGGGGAGCAGAACATGGGGAAATGGGCTGCATGGGGTGAACACACACGGCTGGAGAGGGGGTGTTGAAGGGCTGTTAGGGTGGTCTGTGTATATCTGTTGAAACAAACAAATTATTCGTGATTGAGGCTCAGTAGAGACTGGGTCTTTTTGTCATCAAGTCTTCTGTTGTTGGAATATTAATGTATAACTGCTGAACTACTGGATCACTGCTCAGCAAATAGCTTACTTATTACTGTAGATCATATACTAAATCATTAGGATGATAATAATAATAATAATAATAATAATAATAATGATGATGATGATGATGATGATGATGAGGATGATAATAATAATAACAACAATAATAATAATGATAATGATAAACTTTATTTATATAGCAGTTTTTGTAACAGGGTTACAAAGAGCTTCACAGAAAATAAAAAAACAAACAAAAAAAAAACAGTCAAAACAAAGAAACAGATCACAAGATCACAAAAGTTTCAGGAATAAAATCAGTTATCAAAGTTAAAATGACCAGAGCAGAGTTGATTTGATTAACAACTCACAAACGCTTTCCTATAAAAGAAGTTTTTAAGCAAGGATTTAAAAGAAGTAGCTTGTCTGATCTCGATGGGGAGACTGCCACAGTCTGGAGGCTCTGACAGCAAAGGCCCGGTTGCCTTTGGACATGAGCCGGGATCTGGGGACATCCAGAAGAGCTGTATACATGGATCTCAGTGATTATTATGTTGGCAGCACACAGGGGCTCAGAACACCACATTTGTCACTTGTTCTTATTGTGGGCTATAATGAATGTAGAAGTCTCCAGTGCAGCTTTAGGCTTCTATTGTTGATTAAAAGGACAAATATACTGCACCAAGCAGACTATACCTTACACAAGACCTTGCCTCCTGAATTATTTTCATCCTGCGTTCCAGTCAGGGTCGGGGGGGTCAGAATTTCAATTTCAGTTTACAACTTTTAACCTCCAAGTGTTTCAGGTGCATGACACCAAACATGAACAAAAACATGGCTGACACGTTTCTTTGGCAAGTTTTCACACAACCAATCTCTTAGCAGTGCATGTGTCAATGAAGACGAGGAGGTAATCATAACCAGCTCAGTTTACATGCAGAACAGGTTTTACTATAGTTGGCCTGTGTATTATTGTAATACAGGTAAATACAATTTATGATGAATTTTAAATGGTTTACCATTTCCGTTGTGTGCTCCCATTGGTCCTGCCAGAGTGAAAACTAGTTGTGTGTGTGATGTTAACAATCAAGTTATTGATCTAAACAGTTGCATGTGTTCGTGTAACGTTCGGATTTCGTACAAAAATAACATTCTAACGAATATGTGAAGACCTTCCGTTGGCCATCATCTGTGGCTCAGAATGCTTCTCGTATGTCACCTTTATGCTGTAAAGCTGGGCATAGCCTCCACCTTTATGTGTGTGTGTAGGTGTGTGTGTGTCTGCTCTGCTCGGCTGCTAGGTTGATTATGCAGACAGGACATAAAAGCTGGGTGGCCTTCTATTGGCCTGGTGTCTCCTCCACTCAAGATCAGGGACCTCTGTCACCTGATCCTCATAAAAACAAGTTTATTAGCTACTCTGAAGACAACTAGGTGTGTGTGTGTGTGTGTGTGTGTGTGTGTGTGTGTGTGTGTGTGTGTATTTGCATGCTTGTACAGTTCTGTAAAGAAGTTACATACCAGTTCTTTTAATAATCCAGGCCATTCATTATTATATCTGGTTTTTACTGATATTATTACTTTCTTAAGTGAGCTGCTTTTGATTTGTAATATAATAAGCCTGCACTGTGTTTTGGTGCCACGTACAACTTTTCAAACATCTTTGATGCTGATCATACTTAAATTGAAACAGGCTGATGTTCTCTAAGCAATTAAGCTAAGACTCGATAGTATAGTCCTGCCCTTAGTGGTTGATTCCACCAAGCACGACACGTCCGCGCCATGGTTCTGATCCGTCCTCCGCACGACTGCAAACCCCACCAGCAGTGTTTTAGAAGCATTTCAGCATCGGAGTGTTTTGCCCGCCTGATTATGTTTAATTGCTCAGATTTTAATTAGGTCCTCTTTCTCTGCTCTTTGTGCTTCTACCATGGATAAGCAGACTATGTGGTTAAATAGTTTCTTTTCTGTCTGTCTTTATGATCGTGAGCCAGCACGGGGTCTTTTACTTTGAAAATTAACCAGACTCTCCCTGCCTTTTCTGTGTCTGACTTCCTGCCAGTTTGATCTGCTCTGTGCTAACTGACCCAGCATCCATCAAAAATAGACTCAGCGTGTATTTGCAGTGGAACTGAGGGGGAAAGACGTGCCCATGTGCTGCTGGTGGAATCACAAGCATTGTGTAGAATGGCTGCGATCAGCTCCAGCTGACGTTGCGTAGCTGTAACGTGACGCAGCCGCGCTTGGTGGACTTTGGTGGACTTGGTGGCTGTTTCACTACCATTATAATATAATAGGATATGATGAGGGGGAAGCAGAAAACCACATTAAAGAGGTCCTTAAATTGATCTCTGTGGGACTCCACACAGAATGGACAAGTTCTGGGTTCGTAGCTGAATATCTCAGGGATTTTGTTCCAACTCATGAGGCAGATGAGCACTTGGAATGCGGGGTGGAAAACCTGCCATCATGGAGTGGGCTGCTGTAAGATGAAGGGGATTACTAATATGCATATTTTGGGATGATTTCCTCTCTAAAGCATTCATGGCCGCACTCATCTGTCCACTTTAAACGTGATGGAAGTTCAAACCTGAATACTTTTTAGCCACGCTGGCAGTGTGGCTGTTGAGAGAGTGGCCAGTCACTCGGGTGGTCAGTCCTTCAGTCAGCCCACCACTTTCGTTTCAAGTGAAATATTGCAACATCTGCTGAGTAGGATTAAGCACTTTCATTCATGATCACCAAAGGATGACTCTTGTTGACTTGGTGATCCCTTGCTTTCCTATCATCACCATGATATTAGGATTTTAGTTTTTTTTAAGTGTAATGTCTCAACAATTATTGGATGGATTGCCATGGAATTTGGAACAGGTGTCCACGGTAACCAGAGGATAAATCCTAATGACTTTAATCCAGCAACACCAACAACATCAAGTAGCCACATCTACTTGGATTGGCATGAAATTTTGATATTCATGGTGCTTAGGTGTGTTTTGGTGATCCTTGACTATTTCAACACTTTGGTATCATTCATTACATAAATCATCTCCTGACTTGTCATCCAGGATAATGATCAGGATCATACCGTGTTTAGTGGTCATTAGCAAATGTATGAACGCTAAAAAGCTTAAACTATGTTGGTTAACATGGTAAACCTTATACATGCAGTAAATCAGCATGCTAGTGAGCATGCTAGCATGGGGAGATTGTTTATTGTGAAGGAGGAGCATTTCTGCTGAATTTTCTGTGGTGGTTATTGTTTTCTAGTAAATATACTAACAGTGACACGAAATGAATGTGATTAGAAATGAAGCCTACCTATTGATGACAAATTGCAACAGTGTCAGGTTTTATTTAGGCTAACGCAAAGACCACAGGCAGGAGTGCTGCAGGAAATATTTAAAAGGATACTCCACTTTCCATGATAACCCACTCAATATGTACTCACCACTATGCCGATGTGATGATAGGTGCAGATCTTCAGTTCACAAAACAATCCTGGAGTTTCAGCAGAAAACAGGGTAGCAGCCTCATCCAGTACAATGGCAGTGAATGGTGACCACGGATAAAACGTTAAATAAAGCACACAAAACAAACACAAAATGTCTCCATCCTGCTTGTGTGGTGTAATCCAAGTGTCCGCGAGCCGCGACATTAAAAATTAACCGCAAAAGACGCCATTTCTCGCGAGCCTTCCGCATGTGCGGCCATTAGGATATATACGAAGTCTCGCGAGATTGACGCCATGTTTACATCCTACCGGCTACATGCTACAGCTGACAGTTCAGCTAAAAACATGGCGTAAATAGCGTCTTTTGCGGTTAATTTTTAATTTCGCGGCTCGCGGACACTTGGATTACACCACATAAGCAGGATGGAGACATTTTGTGCTTGTTTTGTGTGCTTTTTTAAAAAACATTTTATCCGTGGTCACCATTCACTGCCATTGTACTGGATAAGACTGCTACCCTGTTTTCTGCTGTGAACTGAAGACCTTCACTTATCATCACATCGGCATAGTGGTGAGTACATATTGAGTGGGTTATCATGGAAAGTGGAGCATCACTTTAATCTGCTGTGTCAAGTCATACATGACAAACTAACTAAGTCATGGTGCAACAGTAAAATTCCCAAGAAAAAATGTTTCTTATATTCATCTTCCCCTCCTCTGTCTTTTCGCCATTTGAACAGTCAGAGATAGGTCACCATAGGTCACTGTGAGGATGACTCACTCCTGCTGGAAATTCTAACTGAAAACAGTGGAGTTTATGTGTGAGTTGGTGAGATAGATTCCCTCTACTGCGGAAGCTGCTTTAGGAGTTTAAAACACTGTTAAAAATGTTTTCATTATTTGGAAGTAATTGCTATGCATTTTTGGCTTAAGAGCGGAAAGGATCAAAAATGAGACCTTTTGTTTTTAGCGAACAAAAACAGCCCGAACTCTGGAGGATACAGCAAATGCGAAGACGCATGAATTTTATGGAAGTCTCTGTCAGTGTTTCTTATCTGTTCTCACACAGACACAGACAGCTGGGAGGAGAATAAGGAGAGTAGGAGAAGAGGCATATAGTATCAATCATATAAATTAATATCCTCCCTCATACACAGGGATGCCAGAAGAGAAAGAAAAACATGGGAAATGGAATACAAGAGAAATAGTCAGAGAGAGAGTCGGAGTGAAGCAAATATCAGTGATGCAATAAAGCTGGGATTCAGATGAATTCCAGGAAAAGTCGACTTATTTTGAGAAAAATATTTTATGGTTGTGTCAGCAGAACAGAAGAACATACTGTTATGTTGCTGTATTGCAAGAAAAACTGTGATTCAACACTTTTCTAGCTATACACACATATGGCTGTGGAATAAAGAACTGAGATGCAACACAGATATGTCAGTTTTCTGGACATAATTGGCTGTACAATGTGAGTGAACCACAAAAGACGCATTCACAAGAACAGATGCATACAAAAATAAAATAAAATAATTTCTCAAACGATCAAGACCAATTTTAACTGTTACAGCTACTGTATTGCTAGCAGGGACTGGCAGACATTTCATTTCATTTAGTGCCATCATCAGTTCAGAGTTTTGACCACATACCTGCAGATCTAATGACATTACCAGCTGGACTTTGAGTTTAGCGTAATAAGTAAATGTTAAAAAGCTAACATGCTAAAGCAAGATCAGCAACATGCTAAACACTTCCAGCGTTAACATTGTAGTTGTCAGCGTGTTAGCTTGTCAATATTGTACTCAAAGCACCTGTGCCCGCGCTGGACCTGTGATAGTATGGCTGTAAAGTCTTGCATAAATTTGCTTAATGTGGTGCTGATGGACAAAATAGTTCCACAATACGGAAAATGGGAATGGAGAAGCTGATCACAGCTGGAAAACATTACAACAGGACAAGGACAGGGACATCCGGAACATCTGAGGAAACAGAAAATGGAGGAGTAACATTCTCGGTGCTAAGTTTCCAAATCAAAAACTGGCAGGGGTTTTCTGAAGTCGCAGTTTTAGACCATGGACACCTCTTGTGTCTCCTCCTGTTAGCGCAAAACACTAAAGTACATTGATTTCTTGAATACTAACGACCACTTTGAAGAAAACGTGTATCATGACAATATGATTTAGGCCACACATTCACAAAGGTGACCCCTACCTAACCCATTCACTAATACCAGCTGACATTAACACTGGCTATTTCTGTGTCCTAATTGGCTGTTCAAACACTTTGTTGTCCAGTCAGATTTAGGGGCGGGATGAAGGTGACACACAGACAAACTGGCAGCGCAATTACAATAATAACACTACTACTACCGCTCTTTACGTGTGTGTGTGTGTGTGTGTGTGTGTGTGTGTGTGCGTGTGTGTCTGAGAGAGAGCGCAGCTTTAAGCTATTACCAGGCTTTTGGGGATCTATTTTTTTTTCTCTCTTTGAGACCCTGACCTGAGTGGTGTCTCCACACTGACACACACACACACACACACACACACACACACACACACACACACACACACCCTGTTTCTGCAAGTACATACGTGCAGCAGCATCTATAGAAAAGAGAAACCAGTTCAGATACAGTGAGAACAACCAGGTTTTCATACTTTTTGTTTTATTCTGCTCTCTTCTTGTCTATATTTTGCCCTTCTGCTGTAGTTTATCTTGTCTTACCTGCTGCATTCCTTACCTATCTTCATATTTTCATTTATTTCATTTAGAATACATACATTTATTATGCGGTATTTTCAAAATCCGAATCCAGAGATTATGCTAAATAGGGTGCTAATTCAGGACGCAAGGTGAAGTTCATGTAGTGCAATAAAGAGTTAAGATGTTGGGTGAATGTGCAGTGTTTGACAGCTGGATCAGCATTCTGGCCTCTCTTCTTGTCTCATGCTAAGAGACAGTGTTGCAACCTCCATTATTTAACCATGGAACCTTTCTGCAACCTTAATCAAGTGCTTTTAGCTGCCTAACCTTAACCAGAAATGAATGTTTAGAATAAAGGCACAGCAGTTAGATCATAACTGACTGTAACCAACCCTTATTGTCAGAAATGACAATAAGGGTTGATTGCATTTGAAAGTAAGGAAACAGTTTCATGTAACTGCAGTCGCTGATGTCATCGGTGGAGACAGGGCACTAACACCATAATGACCTGGTAAGCTCTCTGCACACTGCCCATCACCCCTCTGTCTTACCAGAAAGAGCATTTGGGTGTCTATGTGTGTGTGTGTGTGTGTGTGAGGGTGAATGATATGTGTGAGTGATGGATGTGAACATTTACATCTGTTGCTCAGATCATCGCTCAGATGACGACAGAGACAGAGACAGCAGAGGAGATAACAGGAGCAGTGGTGGGAGGAGTACTGAAAATCTCTACTCAAGTAGAAGTACTGTTATATTTCTAAAATATTACTCAGTTACAAGTAAAAGTACTGGTGTTAGAAATATACTTAAGTAAAAGTTCAAAGTATTTGTCTCAAAACCTATTAGTATTAGTATTAGTTACTGTTGATGTCATCGTCACCTCTCCAAACTAAGGATGCAAACTTTGTGCATTTTCTTTAACCAATAGTTGAAAACACTAACAACATTTCATAAGATAAAAAGCATGTTTTTTCCTCACTTTTTTTCATTTTTTGGTCATTTTTTTTCCCTCAGTTTAAATCCAAGTTTAATTTTCCTTAGTCAACAAATGGCTCCACCAGACAAAACAATGTCAAAATATAAAATAAATATCCATTAATACATTTTTAATTGGTTAAATTCTAAACAGCAATCAATCGATGAATGATTAATCATTAACATCCTTACTAAAATGCAAACGAAAGGTTTGGACATTAATTCAAATTGTACTCAGTACTCAACTATGGGTTTAAAAGTAACTAAGTAGATTGTATCTTGTAATGCATACTTAAGTGCGAGTGAAAGTCTATTCATAAACTACTTAATTACAGTAATTAGAGTATTTGTAATTGGTTACTTCCATTCCTGCAAACAAAGGAGGCTACATTTTTGCATTAAAAATGGTTATTTGGCTTTAATAAAACCAAATGCAGCTCTCAGCAACAACATTTAACCTTCACAACATGAGCTTCACATCATACAAACCTATTTCTATGGATATAATGTCACACTTCAGGCTTTCAGTCACACTCTATAGATAGCATGGCTCTGTGGATTGTAATAAAGGTCGATTAGTCTGCCACACTCAAATATGTCATTCACTGAATCATCATAATAATTTGTGCAGACAACCATGGTCCCCAGAGGTTGAATCCTAATGATGTGGGGGACTTTTCCTCTTGCACCACCACAACATCCTGACATTTCTAGTTTAAAGTGGACTGTCATAAAACTTCAAAATTCGAGTTGTCTTCAGTCACATTTGTCAACTGTTTTGGTTTATACCAAACTAATGACACTACCAAGACTCTCAGCTGTACAGTACTGTGTAGTAGTTAGCAAATGATAGCATGCATGCTAAACTAAGATTTTAAACACCATGGAGCAACATACAAATACAGCATCTTAGCATTTAGTTTGTTTATGACTTTTTTAATGATCAAATTAGTTGTTCTTATGTTTCTATAGTCTTAATCCTACACCCCACACACTAAACATCTGAAGTATAGTATCAGTCATCAGGAGCCAACATTTGATCATGTATTATGCATAATAAATAATAATCAATGTGACTTCTGTTACCTTTCTTACAAATTTGCTGATGATTTTATTTATTTTTTTATGATTCAGTCCAAAGCAAAATCTAAGAATATGGTGCACAGTACTACCTGCTCTGGATTCAACACCTTTTTTTGACACATTTGATCACACAAGCAATGTGATAACATATGTTGAAGTTTAAAATCAGATGATGAAAAGAGAACTCAAGTCAGTGTGTCTCTGTACATGCGAATGGAAAGATGTCTGAACAGTAGGACCATGGTTAAGAGGCTTGGTTAAGGTAGGCACTGGACTGTGAGAAGGATGGCCTTTGTCACCTTTTTCCTGTTTGTGACATTCGTGGATAGGATATCAAGGTACGGCCGAGGGCTGGGCAGTATCCACTTTGATAACAATGGGATGGCATGTCTGCCTGTTTATGGAAGATGGCTTTATTGAACCACAAACAATACAGAAGAAAGTCTGCACCCCCTGGCAGTCTGTTGTTAAAGTTCAGGTCACTGGTAAGAATAGCCTACCACTTGGATTTCTGTTGAACAAACTAAATCTTTGACCATGCTGGGATGAAGAGCTGGAAGGACACTTCTCTGCATGCTTGGGACTTGTGTTGTCAAAAATACTGATATGTCGATTAATAGTGAAGTCAAGGTATTGTATCAAAATTGGAAATTCCAGTAATGTGACAACAATACTTGGGATAATCAGATGGAAGACAGAATGAGACTTGGTTCCATCAAAATAACATCCTTGGTTCAAGCTTTTGCAATGACAGAGCAAGCCTCTGTGTTGTGAGAACACGACGTAAGATGGTGACACTGCCATTGTACACTGACTGCATTTGGTGTTCAAATTTTGATGTTCAAGTGTTGATGGACACTTTTTAAAGACCGTGTAAAGGGAATTTGGCCATTTTCTTCTAAACACATTATATAGGTCATAAATGTTTTGCTCAAAATGTGTAAAAAGCCTCCTAACTATTTAGAATTGAATTATGAAGCTAGACTTCAGATTGTGTTTCAAGAATTCTGTGTTCAGGATTTTGTGGGCGGCTCTGAAATGGAGGCCGTGCTGCGTATCACAGCTTCCATTAGCGTAACCCCGCCCCTGCTGCTCCAGCGGTATAAAAACGTACAGCGCTGTGTCCTCTGCGGTTCTCCTGCTGATGATAGTTTGCTGCTAGCTGTCTAACCAGTTATGCCTCATCCACCACATGCATGTGTGTTCCCTGGATGCCACAATGTGCAGAGTAGCAGCTTGGTGACTTTATTTAAGGGGCCTTCGCATGATAAGAAATTAATCCCGGACTCACCGTGAGGTAGGGTGCAGAGAGGCAAAGCACAGCGCCACAACTGCTACGACCTGTCTGCCTGATATACAAACAGCTAGCTAACATTAGCTCTGGAAATATCTTAAGTTCATAAACTATATGAGTCACAAATCTTATGGCCCAACCTGACTGTTGACATTTCGTCATGCATAACGTTCACTGGCGAGATCGTTGTCTGCTTTTAATGTTGTTATAGAGTTTGGGGAACCCTGAAATGCTTTTCTTCAGTCGTGTCTGGAAGGGAACCCTTGATTTGTGAAATTCTCGCAAGATTAGTGTAGTTCAACATGTTAAAATGATCACTCTCGTGAGATCTTCCGCGGATCTGGGGTTCCCTTCAAGACCAACAGTCACTGTCTGCTCCGCTTGTGTCACCTCGACATATCTGTGGTCCCGTCATCATCCCGCGGGCAGCGATGCCACTGAGGCGGCCAGCGTTAGCGACCATTGTCTCCTCCTTGTACGAGACACGGAGGCGGGAACCCTCCCGTGCGTGGGCGTGATTTCAGCACCTTCAGCGAACACGCCCCCGGCGTCTTATAGCAGAGAAAACTGATCATTTTTTCATTATTTTGAGACCTAATTTTATATGCTTAGCAGTTTTTTTAATCATTCAAATTTGGCTGGGTGAATAATAACACATGTTTCTGTGGTGTGACAAACTCAGAACACACATTTATTGCTACTTTATTCGGACTTTAATGTTAAGATGTTGACCCTGTTATCTGCCCAGAGAATTCACCGGTGTTTCTGTTCAGCTGTCTCCAGATGCAAACTCAGTCACATGACAAAACAACCGGATGGTCGACTATTTTTATTGGAGCTGGTGATTTTAATCACAGACCTCAGAAGTGTTTTACCTAAATACCACCAGCATGTCCACACTCCCTGGTGGGAGTACCCTGAACCATGTTTACACAAACATTCTTGGCAGCTACTACACCCGCCCTCATCCTCATTTTGGTTTTTTAGACCGCATTTCACCGCTTCTCCTGCAAACTTACTCCCAGCTGATCAAAAAGGTTAAAAGAAAATCAGCTCTGCGGGACTGTTTCAAGTGCACAGCCTGGCAGATGTTCAGAGCTGCTGCCACCCAAGAGAATCAACCTTGAGGACATCATCAGTAAGGGAGAGGTGAGAGCTATCCAGAGCCAAAAATGCTGCCTTCAAGTCAGGTGACAAGGAAGCTTACATCACCGCCAGAGCAATCATGAAAGCTGACATCAAGGAGGCAAAGTGGAGGTATCAGGAGAAACTGGAGAGACCTCGACACCAGAAACACCAAAGATATGTAGGAGGTGATAAAGCATATCTCAGGCTACAAAAGCTCCATCATGTGTGAGGCCACGTTTACCAGATCAGCTGAACGCATAGCCTTGTTGAGAGTATAATACGAATAAAGTTGCTGGGCCTGAAAACATCCCAGGCTGTGTACCAAAAACCTGCCAACCATCTAGTAGATGTCATTAATGACATCTGTAACATATGACTGTCACAGGCAACTGTTCCCACCTGTTTCAAGACAGCCACCATCATCCCTGTGCCTACAAAGTCTGCAGTCAAAATGACCACTGCTCAGTGGCACTCACCCCAATTCTGATGGAGTGTGTTTTGAGACACTGGTTCTCCGGCACATAAAGAACAGGATCCCAGCCAGCCTGGACCCTCACCAGTTTGCATTAGAACGAACAGATCCGCAGAGGATGCTATCTCCA
>JAJHUR010128955.1:0-14811 GCA_027495735.1 Lutjanus campechanus | reverse complement strand
CAGCTGTTTGTGTCAGAAAATGGTGAAAAATGTCAATCAGTGTTTCCCAAAGACGAAATTTAACACTAATTTTGTTGTATAATGATAATAAATGACCATGATTCCTCTATTGATTGATAGATTGATTGATCAGGTCTGACTCGTGTTGGATGGGGTTGAGATCAGGACTTTGTGGAGCTGCTCTGTGCGCGGGGACATTTTGATTTTGAAACATTTTGAAACAGTAAAGGGACAAACTGTTCACACAGAGCTGGACAAACATTGTTGCTGCCGTGATGTCCGGACATCATGTGTGCGAGTACTTTCTGCAGAGACAGAACTGAATCACAAAAACTACGATAAATGACTTAAACATCAAAATAAAAAGCTGAAAAGCGGCTCTAAAATATCCTTTAATCAGACTGATGCTTCTGTTCTCTTCATGGTTTTACTGCTGCAGCACCTTTAGGCGGGTCGACTTCTTCATGTTTGATTAAACAGGCGAGGACGGACACAGTCAGATGCTCAAGGAAGTAGAAGATTATTTACATTTCTCTTGTCTGTAAATGTTAACATACTCATGTTTATCAGATACAGTGTGTCACTGTCTTAGTTTAGCATGTTAGCAACATGTTAGCATGAGTACTGAGTACTACGCACACCTGATGGAAATGTCTTTAGTTTAGCAGGTGTTTAGTTACGAAGCAAAAAGAATAAAAAGATTATTTATTGTTGACTGTTGTGCCCTGTCAGCACTTTTCACACAGATGAAGCCTCTGTGAATTTTTTTTTTTTTTAACTGCCTGGAAGTTTTGTTTCTATGACAACAGTATTTTGAAAATTCATTCTTCCCAGCTGTGAACTCATTTTTCCAATTATTCCAACAACACATGAATGCACCTCTGCTGACGTCGACACGTAGAAACACGACAAAAGTTCACGTTTGGTTCACGGTAAGAAACTTTTTATTAATTCATGTATTGCACATAAATGTTTTGTTGACATGTAATCTGAAATATGGTTTTAGGTTTGAACTACGGCTGAAGGAATTTGAAGAAATATCTAATTGTAATATAACTTCATTATTTATTATTCTCATTTTCATTGAAAAACAGTAAAACGATTATGTTGTTATGTTTTTTCAGGGATCTGCACTAAATGAAGATGTTTACTGACGTCTGGAGAATGACGTGTTGGTCAGGACGCCTCTGCAGCACCACAATATTTACTTTAAAATAATATTTTGACACATATTTCACTTTTAATAAATAAATAATAAAACATTTCATTTCTAAGCAGAGCCTGTTCAGCCCTGGTTAGAATCATTAGTTGTAATTCAGGTAAAGCAACATTTCATTAGTTTTAGTGGATGTCCTGGTGCAGCAGCAGGTCTGGGACAAAAGCACTTTGTAATTTAAAAACTTGTTTCAGCAACATGAATCTTCACTGGGAGGCTCGTCTCAGCCAATCATCACCCACATGCTGCAACAAGAAGAACAACCCTGCACTTGTTGTTTCCACAATATGACTGACAAGCTCATGAACACACTGAACTGAACTTCAGGACTCAGGAACGAACAGGAGCGTCCACAGAGGAGCGAACTGCAGCTTCACACTGAGACAAACATCACACAAAGTCTAAAGGACACGTAAATATCTTTGGACCAACGTGTTGACATGAACTGACCCGATGATGTCACAGCAGTTAGCATATGACGCTAATGTGGCTAAAAATGGTGACCTATTGTTTTTATTGTCGCTGCTCAGATCAATGGGAGGCAGTGAAAGTCAGCGAGAGAAGCTAAAGGCCACAGAGAGAAACTGTAAAGGTCAACATCAAGTCACATACAGGAGGAGTGGGTGGAAGACCACAGCACAGGAAACACACACACACACACACACACACACACACGGGCACAGTGGAAATCTCTCTTGGACATACTTGGCACCGCTTCCTTTTCCTGCCATACAAGCAGACGTCGCTGCCACTTTCTCTGTGTGTGTTTGTGTGTTAAAAGTTTCTTTCTTGACAGAACGACAGCAGAAACTCATCGACTCTCTGGAGAACGTCAGAGAACGTGTCATCACTTTTCTTGCTTCAGATCATCTCTGACAAGTTTTAAAAAAAAAATGAGCATCTGGTCAAAGCTGATTTCCACCTTCAAGAAAACGATCATGATGTTTGTAAGTTGTGGCATAAATGTGCAGTTTTAGCACAGCGGCATATTTTTCTGATCACTTTTTATCCAGCCGTCCAATCACAGAGGAGGAGGGGCGGGATGAATACCACTAACTGTGTCCTGCTCAAACGAAAGAACTCATTAAACCAAACGCTGAGATGCTTCCTCGCAAAAACAAAATCTCCTGAACGCACACAGACCTGCAGGTCCGTCATCTCTCCCACCGACCCGCAGCCTTCACAAAGTTCTTTACCTTCTACAACACAGACGATCTGAGAATTAGATCCCTGCTAAATTTAATGAATGATTACTTCCATGGCTGATCTGTATCACAGCAACCGCAGCATCTCAGCTGAGAGCAGAAGTACTTCCTCACAAACCTGTCTCCACCAACACGTTTGGGCTACACAGATACAGGTCTACAGGTCTACAGAGTCTACAGGTCTACAGGTCTACAGAGTCTACAGGTCTACAGGTCTACAGAGTCTACAGGTCTACAGAGTCTACAGAGTCTACAGGTCTACAGGTCTACAGGTCTATAGAGTCTACAGGTCTACAGGTCTACAGAGTCTACAGGTCTACAGGTCTAGAGGTCTACAGGTCTAAAGTTCACCCTCTGAACTGTGCAGATTCTACCTTAACGTTTTCTTTTATAACCGAACCTGAACAGTCAGAAACCAGACAACACGAGAATGGCAGAACTTTTTTCATTTGACCAAAGAAGCTAAATTTCCAGAAATGTGCCAAAAAAAAAAATCTTAAACTGGCATAAATTTCATTAAAATCTGGAACAAACAACAGTCAGTCAGTTATGAATCTGACGTTTGAAACGTCTTCAGTTCTCCACTCTGCACTGATAATTACAAAAAGAGCATAAAATCCTGTTTTCAGCCTCTCAGATATGTTTTATGATTTCAGGCTCTTCTCTGTTTTATATCATATTAAACTGAACACGTTTGTTTAGGAAGTGACAACACAGGACATTTAAAGACACACTGGACATTTTTCATGATTATAGATGTTGCAGCCCTCAATTAAACATGACAGTTAACTTTAGTCATAAAACTCTTCATACAGGGGCGAGTAAATATTGACTTTGACAAAGTAGATTTCTGACCCAGATGCTCGAGAAGGCAAGTGGGAAAAAAAACCATGAATATAGAACATGTTCTATAACTGACAGTCAGCCTGAAAAATGACTAAAAACATCTCTGTGGAAAAAAACGACTTTAAATCCACTGAGCCTCATAAACCTGAGAACAGATAAATCATCAGTGTCAGGACTGTGATGAGCACTGCAGCCTGTAGGAGGCGCTGCAGCAGGACTTCAGACGGCTCACTGATAATAACTGAAAAATATAAATGAATTAAAACATTAATTTTTACGCTTTAAACTGAAACTTTACAGACGTCAACCTGCTGCTTGTTGTGACAGAGAGACGTGTCGGGTCAGGCAGGACTGTGTGTGTGTGTGTGTGTGTGTGTGCGTGTGTGTGTGTGCGTGTGTGCGTGTGTGTGTGTGTGCGTGCGTGTGTGTGTGTGTGTGTGTGGCCCCTGATGTTAAATTCCAGGTCTCATCCTCGACTTGTGAGGCTCAGCTGAGCTGTTAAAGCTCCACACGCTCCTGACTGAGAACTGACAATGTTTCACTGATCTGCTGCATGTTTTCATCATATTAAAGCTGAAACTGTCTGAATAAAATGATCTTTCAGACACACTGGACATGCGTGTCTGGTTCAAAAGATGCAAAACGAGCCAATAATTCACTAAAAATCAAAGATTAAAGAAAATAGATGTGTATCAGAACTTTTTTCTCTCCCATTAATCATCTGAAACTCCTCAGATTCACACTAAAAAAAAAAGAATCTCGGCTCTAATGAGCATGAAGCAACATTTTTAAGTAAAATATTAACTGAAATATATAAAATCAAGTTTATTTATCTAAAAAAGTATCAAGTGAACTTTATTTACCAGATCACATAAGGAGTCTCTGAGCATCACACAACCCTAACACAGTTTACATGAACTTAATCAAATCTGACTTATTATTAAGTGTTTTATTTATTCAAACTGACTCAACATGATTTTGTAGTAAATGCAACCATTAGATTAAATATATGTAATAAAATTACATGGAATCAAAATATGGATTTTGGATTAGTTATTTTTTCTGGTGACTCTTTTGAACCAGATCACTGATGTAGGGCTGCAGCATTTGGTTTAAAAAAAAGTCATATTGTGATCATTTTGACTGATATGTAACACGATTAGTGGAAATTATCACTTTTGCATCATACTTTTCATTTTTACAGAGAAAAAATATTAAAATCATGATGATGTGACATTTGTTAGAGTCTGAACCAAACAAACATGTTTTCTTTCCTCTGAAGAAGAAGATTTGTAGTTCAGGACGACCTGGTTATGATGCAGGACGTCACACAGTTCTGGTTCTGGTTCTGTGATCTGGTTTTTGTATTTGGCCATAATATGATTCTGCAGCCCAAATATAAAGTAACTCAAAGTGTCTCCAACACTGACTGATGCATCATCATTTTACTGCACAAGCAGAACTGTTACTACATTTAGCTGATAATACTTGGATTAATTAATAGATTACTTTTACATTTAAAGGACGTCAGTATTTCTTCCACCACTGATTAAATCTAGAAGACAAACAGCCTGAAATCAAACACTCATCACTCCTCATTCATCAACATAAAGGATCCACAGAGAATCATAATCAGTGATTTTAGCTCAGACGGTCGATTAAAGGCACATTTCAACAAGATATTCAAATGTGATCGACCTTCTGAGCTAAAACAACCTTTGCAGATGTTGAGGAAAACTGTGACAGACATTTTTACTGTTTCCCAAAATGATAACATGCAAAGAAAATACTCAATAGATGGTAAAAATAACAAGTAATCAATTACTTTAGAAAACATTGAGAAAAGTCTGTCACAGTGATCTCTTTAAATATAAAGATATTCAGTTTAAAACCACAGAAGAAGCTGGAAATAATTAATGATCGTGTGTTTACTTGAAAAATAAATTAAAAATGAAATATGTAAGAACTGGTCACATGTTGAATTCATACTCTAAATAAAAGGTTTCTGTATCTGAGGCAGTGTTTCCCCTCACAGCTGCTGCTGCTCATCACATTTTATTATTTTCTTAATAAACCCGTTTCTTTTCCGCAGACCGCCGTTAGCGTGTTTCTTTTCCGCAGACCGCCGTTAGCGTGTTTCTTTCAGTCGTGCTGTTGATGTTTGAGCTTTTGTTTTCTTAGCTTAGCTTCCTCAGTGTAGCTAGCCAGCTAACCAACAATGACATCATTGTTCATCGCGATGTTTCACTGTTGATGTCATCATATGTCAGCGTGGTCGACGTCGCCCGACCCAAACCCAGAGGAACCGCTAACTGCTGCTACATGCAGCTGCCTTTAGCTAGTTAGCTCAGTTAGCTGAGCAGCTAGCTTCCTATAAGCTGACACCTCCTCGACCATCTCAGAGCCTCCTGGTGACCGAGGTGGGACCAGGACTGAGCTCAGCCCCCGATGACAGGGAACACAGTACTGAGGTGATTCACAGCAGCTCCGACCAGGACTCTGACTCCAGAGACGATGAGGACAGCAGGAAAATGAGACGGAGATCAGACAGCTGTAGTCTTGAGTGTAAAGCTTTGACAAATTTAGTACTTTATATTTGTATTGCTTTCTATTTAATCTTTATTTAATAACTATTCTGTTGTCACTCAGCCCTTTTTTCTACCTGTTCCTGTTGAGCTGCTGTAACGTGAATTTTCTCGGCGTGGGATCAATAAAGTTGATCTGATCAGCGAGGCAGCAGGGAGCCAGAATATTTTCACATCTAACTCAGTGAATCAAGGATTTATTTCAACCAAACCAGACCTGATGATTGTTTTCACAGAGGAAAGATGAACCGAGATGCTTTTTATTTGTTTTTATTTGTTCCTGTTGCTTTACGAGACTTTAACAAGCTCGTCTTAGTTTGGTGAAAGAGAGACACTTTAATTTATAGGGTGCAGTTTCATTTTTCTGTTTAACGAGGACAGTTGGTGTTAGACTTCCTTTCGTGACATTTTTGTGGTACAAAGTGGTGTCATGAGACAGGACAGGCGGGGCTAGCTGGTTAGCATGCTAACTTCAGTAGACATACATTTCTTCTCTCTCTGCTGACAATGTTAGTTCATTATTTGACTGTTTTAAACTTTAAAATTAAGAATTGCTTGATTCAGATTCAGGGGGATGTTATCAGAATATGGCAGATATGTAATATAACTACAGAAATACATTCATCACACATCACTTGCTGTTAGAACATCAGATAAATATTAGTGTTGGCACATTAAACCGCCTGATAACAAGAAATGTCAGTTCAGAGATATGAAAAGATAACGCTCCTGTTTTTTAAAGGCTGTCAGCTGATCACACAAACATTGAAACAGGTTCTGTTTTCTGTAATAATTCCCGATGGAGGACATGATGGAGGAGGTGATGGAGGATATGATGGAGGACGTGTTGCCAAAGATGCAGCAGGTTAACTTCAGTGAAGTTAACCTGCTGCATCTTTGGCATCTTTTTTTGAGCCACTGCGCTCGTACGTGTGAAAGTCCTTCATTTAAAACGTTCTGATGCACAATAGAAGGTTAAAAATCTAAATTTTTCAAATTTTACTTAAGTATGTTTTAAACACCAGTACTTTTACTTGCAACTGAGTAATATTTCAGTAATGTAACTGTTGCACCGATGTTTTTTAAAAGGGACACAAAATTTCAGTCTACATAGTTTTGATTTGAGCTGCAGAGTTTTGGAAACGTCTTCCTTCTCTCCCACATAATGGAGCTAAAAGTGCCAAAAAAGCGTCTCTTTCCAGAAATCAGGACCCGGTTACTCCAGATAATCCACAGAACTTCATGAAGGAACAACTGACTTTCTAGTAGAAATAAAGTGTCAATAAAGTGTTTGTAGAGTTTTTGTTGTGGTTTTGTTCTACATTCTGGGAGTTTTCGGTACCACTGCAGAACATAAAATCTTTATCTGAAAAGTAACTAAATCTGTCAGATTAAAGTAGTGCAGCAAAAAGTACAATATTTTCCTCTGACGTGTGACTGAACGTTCACTGAAACTGTCTGCAGCATTTGAGCAAAAGTACTCAGCAGGGGTGGAAGTAACTAATTACAAATACTCAAATTACAGTAATTTTTTGGGTATACTTGTACTTCAATGAGTAGATTTTCACGTATATATCTAACACCAGTAGTTTACTTGTATTTTAGCAGTGTAACAGTACTTGAGTAGAGATTTTCAGTACTCTTTCCACCACTGGTACTTCGTTACTTCCCTGTGTTTCAGTCCAGTGTGTGTGTGTGTGTGTGTGTGTGTGTGTGTGTGTGTGTGTGTGTGTGTTGGGGTGAACTCACCCCAGGGTGCTGATGAAGCCGTTGACGGATCCCTCCGCGTACAGAGACACGATGTCTCCGATGTGAAGGAAACTGGAGGCAGAGTCCGACATCCTGCAGCTGCTCGGCTCCTCCAGCGGACACAAGAAAGTTCAGGTGGAGACAAACTTCTGTCTTCTGTCTCCGCGCGAGGACAAACTTCAGCAGCAGCTGGAGTCTCTTCACATTGAACCTGCAGCTCGGTTCACACAGTCACTGCCGGGTTCTTCTGCATGTCAGCAACCTGGAAAAAACTTCTGAAGAAGATTTAAACAAATAAAAAGTCTCCGCAGCAGCAGACTGTCTCTGCCGTCTCTGTCCCTGCACAAATGTCTCAGTCAGTATCGCAGGAATCCTCCTCTGAGTGTGTCTTCATGTGTCTTCAGGAGGTTAAAGTGTGTACTGTACTGCAGACACACACAACACTCCGCTGTGTTCCCTCCCTCTGCGCTCTGCTCAGTGTGTGTGTGTGTGTTGGGGGGGGCGTGCCCGTGCGCGCTCGCGCCGAAGACTCCGGTATAAAAACCAGGAAGTGAGTGGAGGTGTTGATAAGACTGACAGGCAGCTTCAAGACATAACAACTGCCGCGGGGACAAACACACACTTACACACACACATGCATGTGTGCACAGAGCCCCCCCCCATTAACCCAAATAAACAGGTTAAGTGACATATTTAACAGATGAAGGAGGCGGTAAGTAACTAAGTACAAATACTTAGTTACTGTACTTAAGTAAAGTTTTCAGGTGAAACATTTAAACTTTAATATCTGAACTTTCTCCTCCTCACATTTTCAAAACAGACTTGTGACTTTTTAATAGCTTTTAATATCTCTGAGGTGAATTATTGATTATTTTTATTTTGCATCATTGTGCGCCGCCTTCCAACATCAAGACTGATTTCAGCCTAAAGGGACGAAACAATAACACATATTTTATCAGAGTAACCCTAACCCCTGACCCCTGACCCCTAACACACGGGACAGACGGAAAAGACACACAAGATAAAAACAATGTAATAAGAAAAAAAAACCATAAAAGATGTAACAAGACAAAGAAAACGTACCGTGGAAAAAGAGACATAAAGGACACAACAAGACAAATAAGACATAACAAGATGAAAAATTGATATAAAAGATGTAAAGTGACAAAAGACGCAACAAGAAAAAAAACTTAACAAGACAAAAAATAATGTAAAGGACATAAAAAGACTTTAAAGTGATATTCCACCCTGTGAGAATAACCCACTCAGTATGTACTCACCATTATGTCTATGTGATGATGGGTGAAGATCTTCAGTTCACAAAACAATCCTGGAGTTTTAGGAGAAACAGAGTTGCAGCCTCATCCAGTACAATGGCAGTGAATGGTGACCACGGATAAAACGTTAAAAATAGAACACAAAACAAACGCAAAATGTCTCCATCCTGCTTGTGTGGTGTAATCCAAGTGTCCGCTAGCCGCGACATCGAAAATTAGCCGCAAAAGACGCCATTTACGCCATGTTTTTAGCTGAAATATCAGCTGTAGCACATAGCCGGTAGGATGTAAACATGGCGTCGACCTCGCGAGACTTCGGCATGTTCATCCAGTAGGATATATACGAAGTCTCGCTACAGCTGATATTTCAGCTAAAAACATGGTGTAAATGGCGTCTTTTGCGGTTAATTTTTAATGTCGTAGCTCGCGGACACTTGGATTACACCACATAAGCAGGATGGAGACATTTTGTGTTTGTTTTGTGTTCTATTTTTAACGTTTTATCCGTGGTCACCATTCACTGCCATTGTACTGGATGAGGCTGCTACCCTGTTTCTCCTAAAACTCCAGGATTGTTCTGTGAACTGAAGACCTTCACTTATCATCACATCGGCATAGTGGTGAGTACATACTGAGTGGGTTATCATGGAAAGTGTAGTATCCTTTTAAGTACTTTTTAGTTTTCATCCCGTCTCTGGTGTCTCTGGTGTCTCTGGTCGTCTTGGAGAGTTTCTGATCGTAGCTCAGATTTTCTTCAACCATTTGTAAGAAACAACACAACAAAACTTACAAGCTCGTGTTAGCTAACATGTTTGTTTGTAATAATTCTTGTGCCTCCACCTGCAGTAAGCTCCGCCCACAAATAAATAAACGTCATAATGTTTACAGAGAAGAGGGAGCTCAGAGCCCCGGGGCAGCGTTTGTGTGGACGCTGTTAGCACAGAAGCTTTGGACCGTTGGACAGAGGACGTTTTCAGTCCCGGAGCAAAACAGTCTCAAAGACAAACCTGAACTATTATTATATAATATGAAAGATGAAGGTTGTCAATATCTCAGTTTTACAGCAGCAGAAAAATACTGGACACTTTTAAATGTTGACTTGATGGTGGCTGGTTGGTTTCAGGAAATGACCTGGATTAAAGTTTATGAAAACATGAATATAATAATAATTTAATAAAAAAACAAACAATCTCAGTGTTCTTTGTCTCTGCAGGAGACGCTGTGAGAGATTTAATGACATTACATTAACATTGTTGTTTATATGAACCAGTAAAATGACAAATTATAGATTTATAATATTCTGTATTATATTTAACTATTAAATATGTAGAAAAGTTTGATTTGAAAAACTCTTTGGTTCAGTGAACATTCAGTCTGTAAATCTAAGACGTCACAAGTCTTCTGATATGAAACAAAAGTTTGGCATCATTTTCATCGTTCAGACCGAAACACAAACTTCTAGTAAAACATCTGCAGAAGCAGAAGTGGCTCGACGTTCAGAGGAAACCGGATGTTTGTGGCTTTTTGTCGTAAACCACAATTTTCTCTGAGAACAAAGAAACATTTGAGGAGTTTGTGTTTCACAAAAAGATTTTTATTTTATGCAACTTTATTACTTCAACTCCACCACATCTCAGAGGCAAACATTCCACTTTTTACTCCATTACATTTGTCTGACAGCTTTAGTTACTTGGTACTTTACAGATTACGGTTTTTCACACCCTTCCTGTATGTAACCACGTATCTCCAGATGTGTTGAAGCGAAATGTTTGTCACAGACTGAAGGATGAAGTGTAGAAGATTCTCCTACATATCCAATAAAATATAATATAATCCAGCCTGCAAAATCATTTTATTCAATGAATTTTTCTAATGGTTGCATATCATTTTACCCCTTCAATTAAATACAACTGAAATAAAAAAGTAGAAAAAGTAGAGCTGCTGAGTTTGTATCCAGTGCACAGTGGTTTGCATTATTTGTTAGTTATGGCAAAAACATGTTAATAACATAATTAGAAATATTGTCCTTCCTTCCAGAACGTTGATGAGGCCCAGAGATGAGAGGACAAAACCATGAGTGGCCCCGAAACGATCAGTGTCCGTCTCCTGCTGCAGATTAAATCAGCCAAATGTATATAAAGTATCTGAAATAAGCTCAACTTTAAAAAATCTACTGCAGAGTCACTCAGGAGTGAATTCTCATTCTTGTCTCACTCCCTCAGAAACACTCCTGCCCCGTCCCAATCCCAGAAGAATGACTCCCCTCCCATCCTGTTCCCGTCAATTCACAGTTCACACAGGTCAGGCACTCGTCAGGTGGCTGCAACCAATAAAAAAAGACATCAGAACTATTATTATATTATGAACATTATGCTCAAAATAAAGAAAACAGAGCTGCATGTCTAAAAACTGACTCATTGTTATAATGATTCTGGCTCCCGTTGACTTTTTCTGGTCCACAGTCATACTTCAAAAACATTTCACTTTTCTCCTGTTTGTTTGTTTTCACTTTTTCTTTTTCTTTTTTCTCCTTTTCATTATAACAAACTATTTCTGACACTGCACAGCGGGTACAAGTCAAATACGCCTCTAAAATCTGCTCATGAACAAGAATCAACAACCGTGAACCAGACTTCCTGAGAAGAATTCCTGTTTCTTAAGGAAAATTAAATGAATCAAAGAAAACTGATTAACTTTTGCCAGAAATGTATGTAAACTCAAGCTGCAGGGAAAAATGATTCTGTTTTCTTTTATTTTGTCATGTCACCAGAATGAGGGATGTTCCTGACAAATAATTTCTCTGTTGATTAAACGTCCACTTGTCTCAGGAAACTCTCAGAAAACAGTTACAATTGAGCACAATTTGTAAATTGATCATATTAAACAGTCTGATATAAGACTGTGTGTATTAAGAGCCATTTGCAGCTGTTAATCACAGTCTACAGTCGCCTTATTGTATTTTAAATGCCGGTGAAATCTGACACTTTGTGTTGTGCAATATTTTTTTTCACACATTAACCTACAAAACATGACAACAACTAAATTCTTAAACTTTTTAAACTGAAAAGGGTCACAGAGTCTGCAGGTAAATGATACTGTTCAACAGGAGCTGCAGCCTGCTACACAGTGTGGCTAACGTTAGCAGTGCTAACAGCAGCAGCAGCTGCTCTGCCTGCAGGTTAACGTCCGTGTCTGAGCTGAACGTGGTCACATGTTGCTCCAGTCCAGTGATTATATATCAGTTTATTCTGTCACAGTCTACATCCAACCGGATTTCTGTTTCCTATATTAAAACTCTGCCAAACTGCAGGATTCCCAAAGTGTCCGTTTCCACTCTATAACAGTAAAATGTAACATATATAATATTTATCCATCAGACATAATAATAAAACACTGACAGGAAATATTTTACTGCATGACTGATTTGATTTAGAATCAGAAACTTTATTGTCCATTGCAGAGGAGTGGAAATTCATCTTCGACGTGGCTCACAGAATAAAAAAACACATGTTAAAAATCTATAAAAGAGACATAACAATACAGTACAGGGCAACACACATAAAGCTAAGAAACCCGAGTCTAACCCTCAGGACTTGAGCCACACGTCAGGAATCACTCTAGCAGTTTTTGTACATTTTGCTGATATACTTAAATACTTTAACTTAAGTCAGAGTTTGACTGCAGTACTTTAACTTTAAGGTATGAATACTTTTACTTTAAGTACAGGACCTGAATATATCTTCCACCACTGCAGAGCCCAACCCAGCAGACTGTGATACACACTGATGTGTGTGTGTGTGTGTGTGTGCGTGTGTGTAAAGTCATGCTGACTGGACTTCCTGTTTGAGCTGTTAAAGCAGCGGGCTGCCACATGGTCTGATTCAGTCTAACTGTGTTCCAGTAAACACACCACAGAGACCATCAGAGGGACCAGTGGTGGTTCGTGTCTCCCTGGACTCCAAGATCTGTCTCACTGTCGTTGTTGTGGTCATTAACCCGTTGACTTCCACTCACTGTGGACAGTCTCACATGAACTCTGACCCCCCCAGTGAGCACCAACCAGGAGTTCAACATCAGGAATCATAACATCAACGTGTCACAGAACACAATTTGTTTGATCGTTGTGATAATTTGAAAGAGAGAAGATATTGATCAGTGTGAAGTCATATTTCACTGGAAGGTGAAATCTGGCCCACATGTCATTTCAATGCAATTAAAGCAGCCTGAGACAAACTTTTTTATTTTATTTTTTATTTTTATTTATTTTTAGAGAGGACAGTGCACATTCATCATACATTTCTGTAGATGTGCCGGTGTTAGCCAATGGCTAGTTTCCAACCGTAGTCCTCCGGCATGGTGTTAAAAGCCATTAAGACAAGCAGGGGTCATAATACATAAAAATACAAATAAAACAGGGACATGGGAGAGATAAAATTTGAAGTAAGAATACACCATATCAATATGACACTAAAAGAGAGACAATCAATACAATACTACAAAGACAAATACAACAAATAGACAATTATACATGATAGAACCATTATGTGCGGTGCAATTGAACACAGAGGGCAGGATCAACTGTCAGGGATGAGTTATTGAGATGAGAGTGCAGCAATGCAAAGACCAGAGCAGGGTTTCTTGTTGGAGTTGTGCTAAGATGGATTGAGAGACACAGCGAAACCAAAGACATAAAGTGCTGCAGTGCTCTGCTCATAGAAATAGTTGGGTTTAAGGTTAGCTGTCAAATGTGAGTTATTGGAATGGAGGTGCAACAGTGCAAAGACCGGTACACAGGTTCTTGTTGGAAGTTATGCAAGATGAGTTACGCAAGGTGAGTTAAGCAAAAGTAGTACATATCTAAAGTGCTGCAGTGCTAAGATGACTTTAGAAGAGGTAGTACCTTGTAAAGTGTTGCAGTGCTCCTTATGGTTTACCCATGTCACTGCACATGTCCGTGAAGGAACATACGCAGCGGCATGGGGAGCTGAGTGCATTCAGTTAACAATGGTTACAGGTCTGGTTAGACTTGAGCCAGTCTTTTAAATGCCTTTTAAATATAAGAAGGGAGGAGCAGTCTCCCTCACAGGAAGTGAGGTCGCACACAGCAAAGGGCCGCAGGTGGGAATCGAACCCACGGCCGCTGCTGAGGACTGATACCTACACGGGCTGCATTCCTCACCACCTGAGCTGCCAGGATGCCTTTTAGATATCTTTTCAATGGAAAAATGCTCTCACACACACACACACACACACACACTGAGAAGTCCTCTCACAGAATAACAAACACATATGTACTTGTTCCTGATTGGCTGGCAGGTGTCTGCTAAAATCAGATAAAGAGACACCTCAAACACCGGCCAGGTTCCAAACCTCTTTATCACCGCTCACATCTCTGTTTCCAGTGATTCAAATGAGTGTGGTCAGCACCACGACAGCAGCCTGCACACAGTCCTGCAACGTGTGAGACAAAGAATATACACACAGAGATATACAGCAACATCGATTATACAACCCTGAGGTATTAGTACTCTAACTTAAGTTACTGTCAGTAATAAAAGTAAATAAAAACAGTTGTATGTTGTTTGCAGTTAAACTTTCACAGATGGAGCAGAGGAGCGAGCGTGAACACGACAGCATCACTGACACACTGCTGATGTTTACAATTAGTAGTCTGCTCGCTCCACCCGAGCCGTCCATGAAGAGATTGATAATATCAGTGTGTGTGTGTGTGTGGTGTGTGTGTGTGTGTGTGTGTGTGGTATCCATGGTGCTGGCGGTGGTCTCCGTGGTGATGGAGCGAACAAGCCGAAAGCACGTTTATTCCTGGAGAGGCGTAAAACTTCCGCCGGGCGTAAGAAAGAAATCTAGACCTGTGTGTGTGTGTGTGTGTGTGTGTGTGTGTGTGTGTGTGTGTGTGTGTGTCTGTGTCTTTT
>JAJHUR010128952.1:0-16105 GCA_027495735.1 Lutjanus campechanus | reverse complement strand
TCCAACACGCTGGGACAAACAGACACAATGTTTTTCACGCAAAGAAAGAAATAACTTAATGTATAACAGACGAATTTACGAGTGTCTTACAGAGTGTCAGTTGAGTGTGTCGCATGCAGCCCAGATCACCTCATGGTTCACAATGTGTCTTGGTTGCATTTACATCTGTACTTATTCCTGTCCACTTGTGATGTATGTAAATAGCAGGTATGAACAGCCTCTCTGATGCCATTCAACCACCCGACAAACAGCTCTGACAGAGCAAATCACTTTTAGATCAGCAGTAAACAAGAACTTGTTACATTTATATGTTGGCACAGCAACCACAACAACATAATACTCATATTTAAGAAGAGATACATAAGAATCTATAGGAAAACACTCAGACGGCTGAACCGTCATCTGGCACGACGAGCTGTTAAGGCCTGTTACAGAATCTGCAGCAGATGGTAGATGTGTGGCTGTTGCTATTACATATATTGTGCATAGCAACAGTGTTATCACCGATGGATAACAGGTCATATTGTGCAAAAAAACTGTTCAGCTTCCCTGACTCACAAGAAACACGCAAGATCTAGTGTTTTCTCTCTCCAGCTTCGGGCTGCTCAAAGCACTTTGAGTTGATTTTTTAAAAAGTTTATCCATTTCTTTGAAGTCAGCAAATTGATTCTTGAGCTGCCCTGTAAAAACATTAAGGATGTCAAAACATACCTCAGCTTTAAAGCAAACTCTGCTCTCTACTACTGACCCATCCTCTGTGTCCTTACTGAAAAAAAGCTCTGCTCTCTCTGGGTCTAATTCACCTTAGTAAACTCTGTGGTTCTGCTGAACTCTTCTGCAGTATTCACCACTATATCTGAATTTGTAAGTGTGTGTAATTCCCTGATCAGAGCCATAGCATCCCATAGACCTTCAGATGAAGCATGGATGTTATTATCTAAAATTAAAAAATACAGAGGAAGGCCCTCTTGTTCATGTAAAACTCTTGAGTCACACACTATCCTGGTTCTTATCTAGTATCTTAAGGCTTGTATGGCTCAAGGTTAGAAGGCAATACATGCTGTTTAATCCACAGAAACACCTTTGCAGGACTCACAGAGACACGGCAAGCATTTGTATTTGATTGTGACTGTTTTTACAGTAGGGATTTTGTTCTCCTTTGAGTTACAGGGCTGTGAAATTACCAGACATCAAAAGCTTTATTTCTTTATAAGATTATCTTCAACACCAAGGTCCTTGATGAATGCACAAATCAAGACATAAAAGCCATGCCACTGGGAAATTCTGAGTTTTGAAAGTGTTTAGTGCCGTTGTCTGTTCCCATTAATGGCAGAAGAATCTGTCTTTTCTTGTTATCTTCAGTCAAGTAGAGGAAAGAAAAACATGTTGCCCAAATTCACGCTGTATTGTGCTCAGTGTGTCCCTGAAAGAAGCCTCAATAGTCTCTTTCTGTTACAGATGAATCTGCAATAGCCACTGGGACTTAACAGGTGCCACTGAGGAACTCATTCATAATGTGAATAACACAAAAACATACAAAAAGGTCTCATTATTCAAGACTTTCATGCTCCTCCAGTGCTTGTACTCCAGAAATAACAGGCTCTGACAAAGTCATAATAGAGTGGTATTAATAAATGAGCAAGGTCTTGTAATTTTTCAAAATTCTCCTCTTGTGTTGGTCTAAGTAGGCTAACAAGCACGGTGCTGTCCTGACTAATCGACTCATCAGTCAGGAACATGACCTCTTCTGCCTCACAATAAATATTGGATTTGTTTCATGTATTTAAATCATTTGTATTCTTTTCCTGAACGTGGAAAAAAACATATTTTTCCATCTCTTCAAGAATGTGTGCTTGATTTGTTGGAAATAATTTTATTACAAAAACAGAGTTAAACAATATTGGGCATTCCTCTAAAACCAGGGTGTCAAATTCAGTTTCATCCTGGGCCACAGCGGTATGGTTGCCCTCAAAGTGCAGGTTGTAAATGTAAGACTCGGCCTATTCAGACACAGAAAAGTTTCAGGTTGTTTCACTTTGGGTAGCCTACAAGAAAAGTTTCAAATAGAAAATGTACATTTGCTTAAAAATAAAATGATAGCATTTTGCAAACCTGCTAAAACCACTTGGTTTGAGTTCCACTGCTGGAAATGACTACATGATATTGAGACACTATCTAATGTATACTGATTGACTCTAGCAAACACCTTCAGAGCTCTGATAGCAATATCAAGACACTTTCTGAGACAGTAATTTAGTTTATGGATGTACATGCTCTAAAACATACAGTACTTCTAATACAGTATTTTAGCATTCACTCAGATTAATTTAGTAGTGAAAAACAATAAACTAACAACCTAGGTCTATCTCTATTTGTTAGCTTAGTTTAGCAAAGACTGGGGGATTTCACTGGTTGCCTGGCAACCTCACAGTAATGACAAGACTCTACAAAATGATTGCCAAGAAGAATTCTGTCTTAAAATGGGGTTGTGTTTACTATGTTCACAAGAAGAGTTTATATGAATGGCCCCTTGTTGTGGTACTTACAACCTTATAAGTGGAATTTTTCTGAAAGCCCTGAGTTCACAAATTGTCCATACAACTTCCCATGTTGTAATCACAAGCTTGCAAAATCCATTTGAAAACAGCAATGTAAACTCATGTGCTGTTCTTAAACTTCAGCTTATTACTTGATTAAAAAAAGTGCTTCACAAACTTTTATCCTGGGGACCTATACTTTTTAAAAACGACAAACCATCACAAGCCAAGTCACAATAGGCCTTATCAGTAAATTATGGGAAGAGGTCATTTGTGCATAAATTAACATTCTTGACCATTTTTACTACCATTTCTGCATCACCCTGTTATCTTGACACTTTACTGAAAACATATACACATGTTAAAACTTTATAAATGAGAAATAAATTAATTTAGGCTGAGTTAACAGGCCATCTCATTTATTATTCATTATTTCCTCTTATCAGGAAAGGAAATTTTAACCCATTTCATACATGAGACAAAATAAGTGCAGACTGTTGTTTTTTCCTCTCATCAGTAAACAATAGACACATTTTAAAAGCTTTATAAAGGCTGTACTGTAGATATGAATCTTAAATGTGCAGAATTTCTTCCATAGTATTTATCTGGGGACCCAAATAAAATCTCCTGTGACCCACCTGTGGGTCCAGACCCTGTCTTGACTGGATTAAACAGGACAGGACAGGACATAATAAATAAACAACTGCCTGTCTATATATATACAGTATGTAATCCCCTTAAAATACCTGAGCTACTCTACAATCTGGCATGTCATGTACCAACATGAGTTAACCCAGACTGACAGAAATGAAAATAAATAAATAAATAAATAAAATCTGAATTTACCCTTTAACCTGCTCCGCCCATTCTTAACAGGTGGTCTGAGGTGCTGCTAATTGGTAAACTCTCCCAGCTGTTTGCCCCTTGAATTTTATTACTGAAAAAAGGAATGAAAAGACAGAACGGTAGTTTGGGTTAATCAACCAAGTGTAGCCAAATATGGTGGACGGACACAGCGGAAACTAATCCGCCCAGTCTCATTAACGGTTGGCTTTGTCGTAACTTTGAGGTAACGACCTCGCAACCGCTGCTGCTGCTCTCGTCATGATTAGCATCATAAACAAGCTAGCGTGCTAACGGTTGTTCGGGACAATGACGTGGAGGACATGAACGTTGGTCATGATCAACCGTCGCCTTTTTTCTTTTCTGCTCACCTGTTGTCAGCTTGAAGTCATCTTCTATACTTCACAGGACTACTGCACTGTAAGTAAATAAGTACCTGCTGTTTGCGCTAACCTGCTTATTGTACGTTGATATCTTGGATATGAAGTTATTGCTATGAAGTGAAGCTATGGCTGTTTTACTGTACAGTATGTCTCTTATGTCTCGGCCTCTGTTGGCTGGCTGGCTGCCATTATCTGGAGTACTTACTGTACATTGCTGTCAGTTGCAAGTTACTTTACGTGGCTGAGCTTATTTTTACCTTTGGCGGTTGTTTGCTATGAATGTTTTCTTACTTCTTAATTATATTATGGCGAAACATGACCACTAACGTTTTAATTTTATGACTATTATGGGCTGAGGTGAATTTGTGCCTTACTGTGTCATTTTAAATGTAACTGTTAGGTGATGTGTGGCTGTTCATACTGGCTCTGTAGGCATGTAAACATAACTGTTTACCAGTGGTAGAATATAACTAAGTACATTTAACTTACTTAAGTACTGTACTTAAGTACAAGTTTGCTTCACTCCATTTCAGAGAAAAATATTTAATATACTTTATATATATCCCTTACATCTGACAGCTTTATATATCAGTTACTTTACAAAGTATTAATACTGAATATGAAGAGTTTAAATAATATTGGACAGAGAATAACTGGGCAAGTGCCACTGTTTTGATAATTCAGTGTTTCTAGCTGCTCAAATGTGTAGGATTTTCTGTTTTTTCTTTTAATTTAAATTTTTCTTAAAATATATTTTTAGCAATTATGAGATTTTGACTAGACAAAGCATTGTGGATGTGTAACTGGCTCTGGATAATTGCATATTTTCTTTCTTTCTTTCTTTCTCTTTTACAAACAATCAAATTATTAACAGTCACAGGGGCCTTTTTTCCCAGTAATAGTAGTATGCATTCAGCCATCACTCACAATACAGTATATATAAGCAGCATTTCAACATAATATAGCCTTAGCCTACAATATAAACAGTATAGACAGTAAACACAGTCAAGAGTCACTGTATTTAGAAGTGACTTAAAAGGTATAATCAGAGGCAAAAGCTTATATAGCTGTCCTACATTCTTATCAAGTTAGGCTAGCCTCCAAAAATTAAAACATGATATTAACTCTATATTGTTACTACTTTGACTTTTAATACTTACAGTACATTTCCCTTACATACACACTTTACTTAACTAACATTTTTAATCCAAGGTTTTTACTTGCAACAGAGAGTTTTTAGTTTGTAGTCTACTTTCACTAAAGTAAACTATAGGATCTGAAACACATATACAGTAGGTAATCACATTAACACCTATGGCTACTTAGCTGCTTACTTATTGCACACGTCCAGCAAGGCATTACAGAAACACTTCATGCAATTAATTTATGTGACAGCTTCCTCTCTTTTTCATATAATTAGCCCTGACGCTGAATTGCTGAGCTCAGTTACTTATGCTGCCACTACACTCAGTAGCACATCTCTCTGCTTGTATTCCTGTGCTGATGATCATCTGCTGCTTATTACCACTACATAACAATTTAGAAAAAAAGACTGGCTGCTCCAAAAGTTATTCTTTTTTTTTTTTTTTTATAATTATCTGCTCCTTAGCTAACATATTTAAGCCTGCTGTTGGTTATCAGTTGGACTGCTGGATTTAGATTTATTCAACTCCTCCCTTTAGAGATTATTTTACTCTCTGTAATGGTTCAACCCTCACATAGTGGACTCATAATAACTGGACTCCTGCTCTGTATGTAATGAAGTTTTGGCAGGTATGTTTATTAAGGTCACTCCCCAGTCCCTGCTGTGTTGAGGTTGGTGTTTGCTTGCAGGGAGTGACGAGGTCAGGGCCATGTGAGTTTGCTAACTGGAATATTTTCCACTTAATATTGAAGAAGTCTCATCTAATTTTGCTGGCCCCATGCACTTTTTAAAAGTTTCAGCTCATGACTATGATTCACCAAAAATGTTGTTATGAAAGCGCTGTCAATCTGCTCCTCTCCTGTTGTTTCTCTGTCTCTTTCAGTGCTCCTTTCAGGCGTGGTTCCTGCCTTTTATTACAGCATGGGGCCACTTTAACAGAAGCTGTAATAATATACTGAAGTAAGAGCTGTAATGTGCTGCTATATTCACGTCCTCTAAACGCCTCCCAGCTGTAATTATCCCCGTTAGGGGTAAACCGGGAGAGGATCATGTAATCGTTTCTGTGTGTGCGTGTGTGTGTGCATATGTGTGTGTGCGTGCTAGACACTGGACCTACAGCTTGTTCGCAACTTAATTTTGAATACTACAGGACCGATCAGCCTAATTTTTTTTTGTGTACATTCATGACTGTATGCTAAAGGACCTCTGTGATTCAGAAGTCTTGAAAAACCTTGAAAAAACTGTTTTTATGTCTATGTTTATCTGGCCAGAGGCATTATTTTTTCATCTCATCCCGTTCTTGTGAATGCGATATCACGAACACCTCGAGGCATTTTCTTCAAACTTGGCACAAACAACCACAACTGATTAGATTTTCGTGGTCAAAGGTCAAGGTCACTGTGACCTCATGTCTGTCCAGTTCTCATGAGTTTGATATCTTGAGAATGTTTTGAGGGATTTGTTTTCAATCATTCAATCAAAATTACACACAAATATCTAATAGGATAAAATGATGAGGTGATGACATCAACTTCACTCTGAAATTACAGCGTTCAGCTCTCTGTAAGGCCTCTGTACTCTCAGTAAAAATAGTCTTTAAGTAAAGACAGCATTTTCTCACTGGTAATTATTCACTGGAATCATACATGTACATACAGTGATTACTTAAATTTAGCCAAAAAATACGCTTCATATTTTTCTGTTAAATTCCTTAAAAGTTACAGATCAGTATAGTGATAAGTTCATGTGTTTTTTTTTTTCACTTGCCTGGTCAGGCAGCTTGGACAGAAATCTACTTTCCCAAAGTCAATTTTTACTTGCCCATGTACAAAATGAGGTAATCAAGTAACAATGAAGAGTGAAGCCATGCTTAATCTAGGGCTACAGTGTCTCTAAAGTGTCAGAAAATGGTGAAAAATGTCCATCACAGTTTTTTCAAAGTCCTTAAAATATCTCTTTTTGTCAGTTCAAAACCTAAGGTGTTCAGTTCATATGATAATAAATGAAGAAAAGCTTAAAATCTCCATATCAGCACTTTCTGCCATTTTGCATGAAAAATTAATATAACAATTAATTTACCTTTGTGAGTTGCCAGATTTACTTGCCAGACGTGGTGTTTTACTTTCCCTGGGGCTTATTGTTGAGCCCTTAAGTTTCTATATTAATTTCTTCCAAAGTCTTCACATTGCATGAGTCTGGACAGACATGGGTGTAACCTGCAACTTGACTGTTTGATGGAGACATGCAACTGTGAGGCAGTAATTAAATTTTTTGAATGCTCTGTTTTATACGACCATTGACGGCTGATGTCTCACTCTGCTAGGGGCTCTTAAGTAATCAACAACTGCTTCAGTTTGAAATCCTGCTTTAGCTCAGGTCAGTGTCTGGGCAGGGGTCATTATCATGTGACTTGAACTTTGCAGATCTCTGATGGTTGCATCTGGCAGTTGTGGTGGCATTGCAATAGGGTTTTCACCATCGGTGGGCTGGAGGGGATCTACTGAATGCACTCCTCTAGTTGTAGTGTGGAATTCTTTTCACCCTGAATCAACAAGGAGATTTAGTACACACGTATTCAAGTTTAAAATGAAAAGGGTAGCCTTTTGTAAGAAACTGACATATTGTTGGATAGTGTAAGAAATTACAAAAAAGATCTATACTTTAAAACTTCTCTTACATGCAGTTATTTTGATACAATTTTCTCGATTCTTTCCCTCTCTCTTTCTTTTCAAGTTTCAATAAATGTTGTGATGTGATTTTTAGATTGAAGGATGACTACAGTGCCCGCAGGCAGCTATTTAAACTTACAAGCCTGTCTTAGTCTGTGTTTTCAAACCAGCTTTCATGTCATTTAGACACCCACACATACACTACATGCATTCAGGCACACACACAATGGTGTTGGTAGACTTCAACCTTGGTTTTATCATTAGTTTTCACCACCACTCTGCTTTGGCTGGACCTCATAGAGATACACAGTGACTGTTAGGATGGGTATGTGTGTGTGGGTGTGCATATATCCAACTTAATTTGGCTCAAACCAGGAAAGAATTATGTTTTCTGTGTTGTTAAGATGCACAGTGCCTCTCTGTTATCCCTTAGTGTTGCAGAGGAGGGAGTAATATGTCGAATCTCATTAGCAGGGAGACTGTGACATCTTCAGTGTGCTGCTTATACCTTAAACACCCGTGTGTGTGTGCAAAACAGTGGACGTGGTTGTTTTTATTTATGCCCATTTGTTTGTCTGTGAATATGTGCTTCCTATAGCAGCTCCTGTGTGTTTATGTGTGTGTACCAGTCAATCAGCTAGCAGTTAGTATGCACTGACTGTGAGTCCAGATTACTGTTGTGATTGATGATAGCTGTATACACGCTGAATCTCAGAGCTATCCGCCAAAATGGATCGGCCAGTCCCTCAATTCTGTTCCCTCCTCATCAGCTTCTTCCTTATTTTCCTTGTAATCCTCCTCCTTACCCTCCCACCCACTCGTTCTTTGACTCTTTTCTGTCTGAGACCATAATCTTTGACGAGAAAAGGCAAAAACCTTAACTTGATTCAGAAAGCAGCAGTGTCTGGACTTCTTTAAATGGTGTCTCGGTGCATGAACAGACTTGTTGATGTTTGAGCTCTTGAGTGTGTGCGTGAGACGACTCAGGTGGTTGCACTGATAAATTATGACCTTGCTGAATGCTTAACTTCGGCTGCCTCTCCTGAATCTATTAGCCTAGCGAGGAAAATTAATTGACAATTTTAAGAACTGATTAAATGTCTTTCAAGCTTTAAAAAAAAAAGTATGTTACATTTGAAAATTTGCTGCTTTTCAATGTAAGCTGAATTTCTTTTGAGTTTTAGACTTGCTTCTGTTGGACACAAGGAATTTGAAGATGTTACCCTGGGCTTTGGTAACTTGTGATGCAATTTCTTTTTTAATTTTTACCTTTTATCGACAGAGAAATAATGAATTAAAGGAGAAATCTCTGATATTTACTGTAATAAATCATAAAATGACCATGATATTTCATCAGAAATTGAGGAAACGGTTGAAGTACTTGCTACTCTGACAGCAATGCTAAAACAAAGCCATGGTGGCCTCTGTTAAAATTTACATTCTGGGCCAAAATAACAGTTTTAGTTTGCCTGTTTTTATGTTAATTAAAGTTCAAATTAATGCCAAATGTTTGCAGAATGAGTAAGTGTCTGTTTATGAGTCATAAGAAATCATTAATAATCTTTTAGAAGGAGCAGATGTTTATAATGGTTAAATTGAGCACTAGCTTAATGGAAACTCCAGAGTGTGTATTTTCAGAGCAGTGGGCTTTTGTTTTCAGGATAACAGGCTTAGCTTTACATTGACAGACAAGTGGCAGTTATAAAAAGCTGTTCAACTTACTGTGTAAGACTCATCATCACTTGTTTTTGTCAAATTATAGTGTTGTGTATGTCTTGCACTCCTGCAGTCTTCCTGCAGCCTGCCTGAGCTGCCTCAAGCCAGGGGAGGAATGGGTAGGGGGAAACAAATTACTTACCATAGATCACATATTAAATGGGATTTCAACCTATTTTATATACTGTCTATGGCTCCAACTCGCTATTTTGACTGCAGTACTCGTTTTTGGATGGCTCATTTAATTGAAAAAAAAGTATTAAATCAGTAATGACGGTCTTTGGTTGCAGTGTTGATCTACTGAGGATATGATATGTGATGAGACACATTTTAATGATGCAGCATAGTGTATTTGTATGTGTGTTTCTAGGGAAAGTTATTGGCTGATAATCAGAAATTTATGTTATTATTTAGGGCTGCCACCTGATAGTCGATGATTCAAATCATTAGTCGGAGCCCCTGTTGTCGACTGAGATTCCACCAGTCAAGCATTCTTCTTTTTCTTTGTCTGTCAGTGCGCATTACAGTTACATGATAAAGCACATTGAAATTTACAGAAATGCACAGGCAAAACATTTCAATGAGGAATTAAAATAAATCATCAATGCAGTTTAATATTAGCTGGTGCACTCATCAAAAAATATCCTTGGGGCCATGTGCTGCTGGTGCACTGATGAGAGAGGGTGAAAGAAATAGTTGGTAAACAAGTTTCAGCTCATTTTTATCTGCATCATTGTACACAGAACAATGTAACAACATGACAGGCTGTAAACATTACAAACTGATTCTCTAAATCACCACAAAACACTAAACTAACTCCGATGGAAGCGGAAAACTGATAGAAACGCAGAGCAGTGTGATGTGCTGTCTGGCACTTCATCCAAGCACACCAATGGAGCGTGCAGAGCAGGTGACGCTTGCTTGTTTGCTTCTTGTTTGTGCTTGCTTTTGCCACTGACAGGCTCAGATTATTGTTAAGTGTCCGACAACATTATTGAAAAGAATTATGAGACAGTGAGAGACCTTAATTCAGAGGGTAAGATATATTTTATTTAACCAGAAATGACTATTTAATTTCTCTCACCAAACTCAGACTCCTTGAGCATCATCGTTAGCTTCATTTGAACTTTACAGAAATTAAATAAAAGTCACCAAAAAGGCCTTGGTTCGTCTTTTCGCTGTAACAATCAAGTATGGTTTGGTCGAAATAAAATGACTGAGCTTTCTACCCACTGCTCATCAGTCTGTTGCTGGTGAGATATTTAACTACTACACAATTGAGTAGGATTCTTTTATCTATCTAGCTAAAGCTACATAACAGCTCCTCCTAACCTGATTTCAATTATATATGACTTTAAAAAAAAAAATCCACTTCTCTTCTCCCCTGCTAACTAGTTTTAATGCATTCTCAATCGCAACATGTGGTGTTAAGATGTTCCAACTGTCTGGGCTGTCACTGGAAGGATTCTGGTTATTGTGACAATAAGTGATCTACCTCACTTCAACTTGTAATCCTATTTGTGTGTTTATGTTGGCATGCTTTTTTTTTTTCATTTTCTTCAATTTAGCTAAAAAATATTGATGCACTTGTGCAGTTTTTGTAGTTATGCTTATGTATTTGGAAAAGGTACTGCTACCTGTGCTCTTACATGAAGGTGCACTCTGACTTGCAAGTTCAAATTTTTTTCTCAGTGGAGTTGTTTTTTTATTCTTTCTCTCTGCAGTTGAGATGAAAAAGCACATCCCAGCAGCTTTGTGATTAACTTCTATTCACATCCTATAATAGACCGACAGGATAGATGATTACTTAGAATACAGTAGAGATATCAGCAGCACTGCAGCGACTGCAACAACTGTGGTCAGAGTCTTGGATGAGAGTACGATACAAGGACAAAAATGCACTGGGAATGAGGGACGAGTTAACGACTTGATGTTCTTCCAAACTGTACAGTAGGTGCCGGTCATGTGCACCACTTCGTCTTTCACCATTCCTTAATGTGTGTGTGTGAGCTTGTATGCGAGACCTTAGAAGGGCAAGTGGAGGTGAATGATCACCTCGTCCTGCTCTGTTTAATCGGATGGAGACTGAATGCCCCTGGCTAGCTGGCTCTCTCTCCCAACTTGCACAAAAACACACACACACACACACACACACACACACACACACACACACACACACACACACACCTAGCCTATCAATGACCCGTGTATAGCATTCAGCCATTTGGAGTCATTTCAATGAAACAGTCATTTTCCCTCAGGCGGACAAAAGCAGTTGATCTGCTCAGGGGCACATACAATTTTCTGCAATCTCAAGTCTCTCCTGCTCCACTTCTGATTGATAGACTTGGTGATCTAACTCTCTTCTTCAGATGTCTCTCATTCCTTACCTACTTTGTCAGCCTCCGTCTTTCTCTTAGATGCGAGTGGCTCTCTATTGTTTTCTCTTTCCTTTTGCCTCCACAGATTGTGGAGGAAATATTTTTGGAAAAGGTGTTAGATCATTTACACCTCTGTGTTGAAGAGCCACCCGTGGTCAAGGACAGTATATAAATAGTTAAAAACAGCACTATATTGACAAAAATATGTGAGAGTATAGGACATAGATTTTAGATTTGGTCTACTGAGAAAACAGTCCTCTTTGAAGGAATAAAGTAGTCCCTTTTTACCAGCCATCATCTTTGTGAGTAGTACAGAAACTCTACAGAAAATCAATCGGCAACAAATTAGATAAGCTGATAAGTTTATGGTGAGGGAGTTGTCAGGGATGTCTCTGTTCAAAGATGGCGTCTCTCAGATGTGAATAGATTCTTTGAGCTTTCTCTGACCACTGACTTGATCTCCTCGAAGTCAATTATCCAATTCTTTCAACAATTTGTTGTAGGCATGATTTTGTTTTGTTTTGTTTTGTTTTTCAAAAAAAGTTTTAAAGTCTAAAAGAATTGTTTGCCATTTAAAATGCAAACTTGTTTAATTTGGACTTAAATTATTACCCTGTGGGTGTTAGCTGTGTAGACCTTTTGTCTGCTTGTTGGGGCATGAAAAACTTGCAGCAGGTGTAAGATACCACAGTGTTTGTGAGTGTATGGAAACTTGCATTATGGTAATGTGTATTTGTGTATGCACATGCATTTGTCTTCCTTTCACAGCCAGATATGAGAGGTCCTGTGCGACAAAGTCGGAGTGCTCATTACCTGCTAAATTACCCAGGATCCTGTGGGAGGCCTGCTCTGTCTGTGCTGCTACAGTAGCTCAGTTGTAGATGGAGAAGCTCAGACAGCAGACTGAAGTGCTTCACAACACTGGACTTGACTCTGCGTCCAACTCTTGACTCTACCATGAGAATTTAATGTATTCTATGTCATCTAGTGTTTGAAATGAAACGAAACTGGCCTGTTCAGTCACTGATCTGCTATTCAGCCATTTTGAAGGGACAGTTCACCCCAAAATCCATATTTTTCCCTTACTTGTAGTGCTATTTATCCATCTATATTATTTTAGTGTGAGTTGTTGAGTGCTGGAGATATCGGCCATAGAGATGTCTGCCTTCTCTTGAATATAATGAACTAGATGGCACTCAGCTTGTGGTGCTCAAAGCACCATTTAAAAAACTCAACAGCAATGTCTTTCCAGAAATGATGATCATGTGGGAACTATTTTCTTTCAGTTGAACTTCACCTGCCAACTATGTCACTATGCAAGCGTGCATCTACTTATTGGCAATAAGCTACAACTCTGTAACTAACTGCAATGTAAGCAATCTTCACCTAGCTCACATTCATGTTGACAGCAGTGGTGACAGTGTTGCCAACCTTGCATGAAGTCTATGATGATCATTTCCTTCTGAAAAAATGCAAAGACCATCCTCTGTCTTATTGTTTTGTTCATTTTGTCAAGTTGAAATCAGTCAGTTGAAATGTTTGGAATGTGGAATGTTCCATATCCTCATCTGACACAATATCAATGTTTTGATTGGCTGTTGGATGAAGCTAGTTTCACAAAGCTGTGAGTTTTGCAGCTGTTGCAGCTGAGTTTCAGATAAGTTTCAAGTGTGTTGCGCTGCTTTACACCATCAACCCATTTGCAAGTTTCATCCAACTAAAGTTGCTTGAAAGTTTCACTGTGGAAAGCCAGCCTGTGAGGGGAAAAAATGTATTTTTGACTTTGGGGTGAACTGTCCCTTTAATCATTCATCGGGGGAACGTCTGGCTGAGAACAAATGCTGTTTTTCTGACACCCTGCTTTAGATTCTTGACTTTAGTCCACCGAGTACAAGCATAAGTCTCTGTTGACCACTGAGCAACTTGGGGATTGACTTTGCTCAAGGGCACTCCAGCAGCAGTGGCTGTATTATATTACACAAGAAATATTTTCTAACCTTTTGTGCTGTGATCTCAGCACTCCCGTCAGTCCTTGTTTGGTTCAAGCCTCTTTCACTCCCTCTTGTTATTGTAATATTTTTCATCAAAGTGTTTTTCCCGGCTCATAGATCTGTTGCACTGACTTTTTATGAACTGTGGGATCAAAGCTGGATCCGACTACACCTCGACCGTCTGAATTGCTAGACACGAACTGACCCTGACCCCCAGGAGTATTCAGTCTGAGCTCATAGGGGTTTAACTTCTACTTGAAATGACCTACATCAGATCAATAACCACAACTGTAGTTCCTAAAGGGGTTATACGTTCAGGTGCTCAGCTGATTTATCTGTCTTGCTCTAGTATTAAGAATGTTGAATGTTTTTTTCTGAAAGTTTATTGAAGCTTTTGTTAGAATATAGTGCTGTTTTGTGGTGCATAAGACATCACAAATTAAACCAACTTCTCTGCACTTTACTGGCTCTATTGTTTACTGATTTAAGGTCCTATGTGACATTTCCAAGCAATCAATAATGTGTTTGTATGTGGCATTTGCAAGCAGTTCATAATTTGATATAGCTGCAGATTTAATGGTTTTGACCAGAGAAAGTTGAACCAGTGATCCAGACTGTAGAAATCTCCAGATAACACGTGCTGATTACATGCCGTATATAGATGTGTTTCTGCTTGCTTCCAACAAGTCTCTGCAGCCTTTTAAGATGGAGCCATGCAGCAAATACCAAAATGCTCATGGGGCCGTGGAAAAGGAAATTAATCCATGACCTTGAGTGGGAAAGGTTGAGGCATTGTCAGGCTTGTGGTGTATCCTGACAGTCTCGTTATAAATGAAACACAGAGTTATTTACCAGTACACAGGCTCTGATATAAGCAAACATTGCTTTACACTGAGAGAGGTCTTTATTAGAAATCTAGATTGAATGTTAGAGGGAAATGGAGGGTGAGAGTGGGTATGATTTGATGAAGTGCCTATGTGCTATCCCTATTTTGGTGTGAAGCACACTGTTTATTTGACTGACCCTCCTGGCATCAAGGAGCACTTATTACATAGATGTGATCATTTCATTTGAAGGTGATTTTTCTAAATTAATTTTCCTACCTTCCCGGTACCCTCTAGATTTTCCACAATGGTGAACATTTGGTGTTTTTATTTTGTTGAAGTTGTTATTTTTTTTGTCAGTTCAGGTTAAGTAAAGAAATCACAGAGACAAGGTTTTCTGAAGGGGTACAGTTTAACAACTCATCAGGAGCTGTTTTACATCATCTGGAAAGTTTAACAAGCAATTTAACAAGTAAACTTCCCCAGTGTGGAATCAATAGAAATTATCTTGTGATCCCAGATAAGACATTTAACATTGACCCAGGGGTGGTGATCCTGCATGTACATGGATTTATTGGTCAGAATTAAAGGTTCAGTGTGTAAGGTTTACAGGGATGTATTGGCAAACTATGGCAGAAATGTTCATAAGTATGTTTTCATTAATGTATAATCAATTTTTTTTCATTACCTTACAATGAGCAGTTTATATTTACAGAGGGGGCTTGTCCTCTACCATGGAGGCTGTCATGTTGCACAACCTGGTTTCTACAGTAGCCTAGAATGGACAAACCGGACTCACAGAGGGCTTTTGTGTAGGTTCTTTGACACGGTTGGAGGGTGAGGGTGAAGTGAGGTGTTTGCCATTTGCAAGCTCATGCCACCAAATCCTGCTGTCCTGTTCAGTGTCCCTGTAGCCTGCAAGCAAACAGTGCCTGAGCTTCAGGATCAATTATTAAATAGGAATTCAACCCATTTAAAGCTACAGTGTGTAATATTTACAGGGATTTACTGACAAAAATGAAATATATTATACATAAGTATGTTATTTATTATCATCAACGAACTCAGACTCTTAACCTTTATGTTTGCGTTGCCTTAGAAATCGCTATTTATAATTACATAGGAGCGGGTCGCGCATTTATGGAGGCTGACATCTTGCGCTACGGCAGCGCAGAGCCGACAAACTACATGAACAGCGACTCTAGAGATCGCCATTATGCGCTTACGTAGACGCCGCATCATTAACACGGAAGCTGAAGAGGACGACAGACGCGGATGATTACTGGTAGACTGTCTGGCACTGTGCAGACAAATGTTGGATCATATCTACTCTGTACCACAACAAAAAGCAGCGGACACTGAACGACCGTCATCTAAGAAGCGGAAACACGACGAGAGTAAACGCCAGCGTGACAAGAGACGGCAAAAACACGAATCAACATCGGTACAACGTTTACACGATGGAAATCACTGATGGAGGACAAATGTTTTCAAAGTGACGCTCAAATTGCCTGTTTTCTGCTGGACAGGTAATTCATCCTACACACATAATTGTATTTTATAGTGAAGTAACTTTGGCTAACGCTATATAATAGCCACGGGCATAACGCTGGTTAC
>JAJHUR010128941.1:489-13706 GCA_027495735.1 Lutjanus campechanus | reverse complement strand
TTAACAAATTTAAACAAAACTGCAATAATAATGATAACCATGATAATTTTGGTCACTATAATATATGAACGTTTCATACCGTTTTATCTCTACCTTCTCAACCATAGTGGAAGCACACAAAAAGGAAAAATGACCAAATCAACAAAATCTGAGCAAGTCAACAAATTCAGGCAAGTAAAACGCTCCACTTCTGAAATACTCCAGGTGAGGCATTAAGTCATGTGGAGGATGGATTAAAACCGTGTTGCAGACACGATGTGTCCAGTAGAATCAAGGCATTAGGTCTTTTTTCAGACCGAGTACAAATATAAATACTTGCTGGTACTTGCTGATACTAAGTACTGATATGAGTACTTAATGCCATTACAGTTCTTACAATAACTTTAAAAATGTTTTATTTTCATCAGATGTTCCTCACTTTCTAAATGGAACAAATTGTTGTTGCTGTTTCCTGCTGCTGATGTAACCATAGTTACTACACACATTACATTTTTGGATTATTTGTAGCAAGGTCCTTTACTAATTTTGTGTTCCTTATTAAACTATGAAGTTTACTGTGTATATGATTTATTTCAGTATAATAATTATTTATATATTTATAATTATTTCGTTATCATTTACAGCACTTAAACTAGTATTTTAATCACACATTTACATGTGTAGGATTTAAGTTTCTTCTTCATGTCCCTCTAATTAATTAAGCTAATTAGTTCCTACCTGTCATTGTTTAGAGGGGACAGGTATGAGCGTGGTGCCATGAGCAACAGTTTTGTTTACCCTGCTGTGAACCCCAAAGAGTGAAGCTGGGTGTACTGTGCTGTCAGGCTGTTTTGGTGAAGAATAACAGGAGAGTAAAGAAGAGTTTACAAAGAGAAGTTGTGGCAGCTTATTACGAAGAAAAGGCTCTGCATTCAAGTAGTTTATGCTCACCGGGACTCATTGGACAGCGACTGGCTGTGGTCTACAGGTGCACTCTGAGGTTGTTTCAATTTGACATGGACTTACATGGAACTTTACGGACAGTTTCCGAAGTCGCTGCAGTCATTAGTGGATGATGTTGAGGACAGCGAGTCTCTTGCTGATATTGACGGTGCGACAAAAAAAGAGGGAAAGCATCAGCAAACTCCTTGAACTCTGTGTCTTGTTGGTTCTTGTTGTTTGCTTGTGTCAGGCGGTATGCTGGTATTGGTATCGGTGCATCCCTAGTTAGGTGTTAGTGACTCCTTGCAACTTGGGGTCATTTTGCTCAGTTCCTATAGTTTCGAAGGTTGTTTGAGAGTTAAAACTTAGCTTAGTGCAATGGTTCCCAACCTCGGGTGGAGGGCACTGAGACACTGCGGGGAAGCAAAGATTGAAACAAAGTTGAATGAATATGAATTATGTGTTTGCTGATGCTATCATGCTGACCTTTATTTCATTAAAATGCAACTACTGAATCCTTTTTTATTAGCTGCTTCCCAAATTATAGTTAATTATTGATAATAATTGTTGGGTGGTTTGGGAATCACTGGCTGAGAAGCAGTATTTGGTTATGGATAGGGACATTAATTAAGCCTTTGCAAAGTCTGTGCACCCACGAGTGATACGTGACTAACAATGTATTTGTCTGTAAATGTGTTCCAACTGGCAAAACAGTTTGACACATCACTTCAGTTTGTCACTTTTCTCTGTATAGATTGCCATCTGATACAGTTCATACCCATTGTCTCAACCACTGAAGAAAGTCTCCCACACAACACAATGCTTAAATGCAAACTCTGCCCAGGCAAGCTTCCCTGATAAGATGCAGGAGGCCTAATTCGACTGGCATCTGTCTGCGTGTGATGGGAGAGAGGCAGACAAAGGAAGACAAAGTGGAAGTCTTGTGGAAACGAGACAAATAGAAGGAGAGCGGGAGGAGGGAAGTGTTTCAGTGTGTTTCTCATTGTTGAATCCCCCGCAGATTATTAGCGTCTAGGTTTACGGCACATCTAGGGTCTGTTTTTCCACTTGGCTGCCCCGGTGTTCATTTCTTTCCCTATCAGACAGGAATAAGGATGGAAAGATGAATAGAGGATGACAATGGAGGAGGAGTAAAGGGTGGACAGCTTCTTCTTGCTTCAGTGGAGAGGAATGAAGAATTTTTGCACTTGAAAGCAGACATTAAGACGACAAAGGCTCAAGGCTGAAACAGATCCTTTTGTCTTCAACACAAACCTGTTGCTCCGCATTAGCTGATTATGAACACGGAGACAAAAGTTTTATTTGCAAGTTGGTATAATTTGAAGAGTGTTTTCTGCATTCTTTATCACTACAAGGGAAGCAGTGTTCTGAGGAACTTCTATTATATTATGTTAATTAATTGAATTAATTAAAATCCAAATTAGTTAAAGGTGAAAGCCGCTGGTGCAAGGGTGAGGACACTTGCTGGTGCACCAATAACAGTACATTAATTTGAAAAAACACAAACACACAAGCCAAGAAACATATTGTATTTTACTGATTAATCTGTTGATTATTTTCTCACTTAATAGTTGTGAAAAATGTCAATCAGTGTTTCGCAAAGCCAAAGATGGCAAAAATCTTGTTTTGCCCCCAACCCAAAGATACTCAGTTGCTGTCATAGAAAACAGAAAATATTTACTTTTAAGAAGCTGTAAATAGGGCATTTGGCCTTTTTTTCAGAAAAAAATATTCAAACTGATCAACTGATTATCAAAATAATAATTTTAACTATTCGATTACGCGATTAATCGTTGCAGAAACACAGAAACACAACATTCTTAAAGTCTTTGTAAAGTAGCTGTGTGTTCTGTGTTTGTCACACCACAGAAACGTGTTATTAACAACCCAAATTTGAATGATTTAAAAAACTGCTTAGTCTATAAAAGTAAATCTCAAAATCCTGAATAAATGAGCAGTTTTCTCTGCTCTGAAACGCTGGGGTAACGCAAGGTATGTCCACTCCACTGTCTCGAGTGTCAAACACCACTCTGACCTGAAAACGAACTGAAACATGGACACTCCAACGGGCAGCTCCATCGGACTTGTATAGACATGTTTGAGCCACCAGAGACAGAGGACAGTGACCTGTCAACTCATTCGAGAATCAGCTTGTTCCTCTCGGCCTGCAACAGGATGTTTTTGTCTTTTTTTATTAGTGTGTATGTTCATGGCTGTCAGTTGGGTGGAGTGTTGTTCATGAGTCAGTTCACATGGGCTTACACTGCACACGGTTAGGCGACTTTAGCTCTGTTGTGCGACCAGGGCATAACTTGGGTCCACCCAGAAGGAATTCACAGTTTAACGGTCTAACTCCGGAGTTCAGCGTAGTCCTTTCACAATCTTTTAGTCTTTTTAACATGTTTTCAGCAAGTGTATAAATACATATATAAACTGTTTTGAACAAAAAGTGTACATTGCGTTTACACAGACTTTAATGAAATTTTGGGTTTGCACAAGCTTGCATATGAAATTTAGAAGATGGACTAGGGGGCTGATTAACTAGCATTATTATGACGCATTATGGGACTAACCGAGTTACCAGTTTATAAGCTACACCAAGCTACATCCAATGTACTCAAATACAACAGCTCTGCAACCAATCAATCAGTCCAGCCTTTATGAAACTTTATGTGGTCGACAAAATCGAAACAACTCTCCATATAATGAAAGACAAGTCAACAACACTACAAACTGCAGACATTCATAAGGACATAAACTCAGGTGCAACCTTGTTACTGTGAAACAATAACCACAGAGTTGAATCTACTATAAACTATAAACACACATGAAAAGTTAGAGGTATATAAAGGTATTGCATTGCACTGGATTTAGCCAGCTGCACTTACAAGCACCAACTTTGTGTTTATGGTAGTAAACTGCACTCTTAGAAATAAGGGTTCCAAAGGGGCTTTTCCTGAAGAGCCTACCCAGAACCATTTGCTTCTGAAAAACTCTTTTCTGAAGTAGGGGTTTGTCAAGGGTTCTTTTTAAGACTAATTTTTGAGGGTTTTATTGAGAACATTTTCAACCAGATAATTCCTTTTTGAAGTACAAAGTTCTTCAAGCATTGTTGAAAGCCATGAGGAACTTTGGCAAGGGTTTGGCAAGGGCTCTTTGTACCATAATGTGAAAGGGTTCTTGGTAGAACCACCTGGGTGGGTTCTAAATTAAATCCTTGAAATTTAAAAAGTTTTCTGGGTGGGTTCTTAGGAGGTGCAAAGGTTCAGAACAGAATCCCCAAACAAGCCTTTTTCACCAACATGGAACTGGCCCCGTTACTGTTCCTTTATCTAATTTTGAACCATTTGGAACATTTCACCATATATAAATAGATTCGAAACTTGGTTCCCAGTTGAACAAAAAGATAGCACATTTTCCTTGGGAACCAAAGTGGGTGTGGGTGTCATACTTTAGAAACTTGGTTCCGCCCAAAAGTGGAGGAAATGCAGGCTGGTTCACTAGATAGAGCCAAAGCTCCAAGAATCTAGAACTGCACCAGTTCAAGAATAAGAACTAAATTGGCAGAAAAGGGCTCTGGGTGGAACCTTTATGCCATAGAAGGGTTCCCTGCAGAACCTCTCAGAGGAGGTTCTAGGTGAAACCATTCACAAATGGTTCCAGGCATAACCCTTTACGTTGGGTTCCAGGTTGAATTGTGCTGAATCCTTTTTTATCACTTGCTTCCCCAATTATGATCGATAACTGTGCGGCTGGGGGGCCTGAACTTTTTTCGTTTCTGAAGGGGACCATAAAATACCTTCACAGTCCTTATGGCAGCACACTTACCAAAATGTATACAGATACACTTATTGTAGAGATTTTGTTGAAAACAAGTGTCAGTATTTTGAAGCTGGAACTGGGCTTGGATGAGATGCTTTAAATGTCTTCAACATCCTGGAATCAGGTGGATTTATCCCTGATTTCATTCCAGATTGAAAGAGGAAGGGCATCGTTGTAAAATGTTCAATAACTGTACAGGAAAAAAGGCACTTTGGGGAAATGGCACAGCTGTGCCCCATTACAAAAGGCTAACTAACTAGCCCATATGCAAACCTTAATTGAAAGAGACAAGCACAGTTGCTCTTTCAGGGGATTGTTGAACAGTCACTCGGGGAATGATTGCTCAATCAAGTAAGTACACAACAAGTAGACGAGGCAGGTCAAAGGAAATTCGGGGGAGGAAACAATAAATTACAAAACATATAACCTAATAAGTTCTCAAAAGCTCTGAAAAAACACAGATTAACAGGAGACAACTGCATCAGCATCATGAGGAATTTTTCTTTCATTACTTAAACTCAACAAAAATCACTTCATACTATTTTTAAAGACACAGCTCTCTGCATGTTACCTCCTCAACATAAACACAAACCGCAGATAGAGGCTATGAGCGGGAGCGGTGCTTGGGGGATGAAAAATTCCTCAATCCATGACCAGGCACTTCCAATTAATCTGATGGATTAGAATGCAGGAGTTCCATTCATTAGTGTGCAGAGCCGAGAATGTGCGTGCGCGTGTGTTTCAGTGTATGCGGCTTTCGCGCGTGTATGCTGAAAAACAGTAAGTAAATGTGTGTTTGTGAATAAGACTGTTTAGGGAGAGTTTGTGTGGAAGTGTGTCTGTGTGTGTGTGTGTGTGTGTGTGTGTGTGTGTGAGTGTTCATTAGAAAGACATAAGACGTTGAGGTGGTCTGGAAGTAGAAGCAGCAACAGCTCGCTGAGCTAACATGGAGATGAATGGAAAAGCCAACTCAAGAGTCACACACTGTAACTTCTGTCTCTGTTAATCAAACACACAGGGTTACCCACACACACTAACTTATACACTTGTGAATAAGCCCCTTGCAATCTTGAAAATGTGGTTTGGTGCTAAATATAGCCAAATATTATGCATAAAAGGACCTGCTTTACATTTATTTAAATGTCAATGGGCTGAGACAAATGAATCTGTTAAGACACCTATGTGGGTGTTTTCACACTCGGCCCCTTTCAGCCCTGCAAACAAACCTTAGAGCGATTAGTCAGCAGTTTTTGTGCATATATCAACACTCCAAGAGCACTCAGACCCCTCGGGAGGTGGTCTGAATACGGTTCGCTTCAGGATCCGCGTTGCTGTTCGCTTAACCTGTGCATTGTGAACACAAAGGGCTCCAGGTTTGCTTCGACCTTTGCCATTGTATTTTATTCTGCAAGGCTCGCCATGGACAGATCACACGCTATCACGCTGGGAAGCTTGAAAAAACAAATAGATAGAACTACGGCCACTAAAGATGTTCCGATTAGGGATGCGCGCGATTATTCGACTACATGATTAAACGTTGCCACCCTCACTAGTCAGCACCAGAAATACTAGTTGGTTAAACTATTTATCAATATTTTATTCATCCACAACGCCAATTAACTGTTGCCTCTCAGATGTTATGCAGCCGCCCACCACTAATTGGGGGTGCAGCAGCCCCTGTACATACTGATCCTGGTAATTGTATCGGAACAACCTTAACAGTCACTGGTAATGCTAACAAGACTAATAGTTTGGTCTGAGGAAGAAAGTACTGTACGTATCAAAAGGTTTTACAGAAATGCAAGGGTTTTTGTCCAATTTTCAATTTATATTAAAACTTCTTTATAAACACACTGCTGTGCCATGTCAATGTAAAGAAACTGTGTCACCAAGTACTTTACCACATAAGATGAAATAAGAAAGAGCAGAGAATCCTCTGACATAAAAGACATATTTGCCTTTTATGCTGAACACGACAGCATTCTGTGGAGGAACTTCATATAGTGTAAACAGAAAGAGGACTGAGGCCCCATCAGAGCTGAGGTGGAACAAACAGAGAACTGAGTCCTCTTTCAAACAAACTTACACAAAAAGAACAGGGTCCCTTTTCTGTTGGACCACTTTTTGGTCCACTGAGGACCGACTGTTGTTCGTTTGAAAAGGACTATATGTGAAGACTGTGTCTATAAAACAGGGTTAAGCGTACATCTTACCCCTAAAGCTGCAAGTGCTGAATCGATCTTGCAAATGTTTGAATTGAACCAACTTTCCATTAGCATCCAAACTGTGCCAGAATGTCTGACCAGCTGGAAAGGGAACCAGCAAAGCACCTGATTGCAGCCATCTAAAGCCATTAGAGCCATCTAAAGACTCATAGCACGTCACAATTTATTTGAAAAACTACAGGAATACATTTGAGTCCCATCTTAAAAGTACATCTCTAAGAGTAGTTTTATCTGTGGATCGAGATAGTGGTGAGTTGTGATGTTGTTTTATTGATCTTTTAGCTGGATTTTTTAGCCAGATAAATTCTACCCAAATATTGCCACAGAGTAAGACAAGTACATTCGACATGGACAGTTAAGAAAGGCAATGACAAGGTCACGACAAACACCTTTCTGAATTTTGGAGCTGCAGAGCACTGCCTACAGTAGATGTAATCAAAACCTCTCGCATGACTGACCGTGTCATAATACAGCACTGCATCCAACAAGGTGGAACAGAGGGAGGAAAAGTCGAACAAACCTTAGCGCTCAACCTGTTATTTACCCAGTCTGGAAAGATGAAGCCATTCTCCCAGGGAACTGGTTAAGTGCTATTTACCAAATTGTTGTTATTACTATTTTAGGGTAAGGCCTTGGTTGGATATGAACTTTTTTTGTCCACCTGCCACTGTGACTGGAGGAATCAAAAATCTGCCAGCCACTTTCTTCCAACCAGCGCTGTGTAACTGCGGAAGTATTTGAACTCTTGGCATGATACTGGATCAAAATTTGAGCTTTAGGAAGCACACGAAGAAAATTATGAGAACCATGAGGTACAACTTGGCGAATTTCAGGCATATTAGAAACCGCCTCTCCCTGGACGCAGCCAAGACATTTATGCATGCTATGACCCTTTCACATATGTCTTATTGCATTTCATGCTGGGAAACAGCCGTGAGACCTCTTCAGTCATTATACAAACAAGCCACCGCATTTTCATCACTGTATTTTAGAGAAATACAATTTACCGAGCTGTGGGAATTTCAGGTTATTTTCAAATTTATGCCTGGTTTGTAAAATTTTAAATGGTTTGGCCCCAATCGACTTTATCTGTAAAAGCTACTAATCAGTGGAACAGCCTGCCTGGCGATGTGAGCTGCAGCTGTATGAGTACTTTCAAAACTTTGTAAAAAACAAAAAATGTGTTAAAAGCAGCTCAGCTCTGTATTTATGTTTCAAAGTGTACATGGTCCCTTTTTAAATAGAATACATAAATTAATAAATTAAAAGGACAGTTCACCCCAAAATCAAAAATACATCTTTTTCCTCTGGCCTGCAGTGATATTTATCCATCTAGATAATTTTGGTGAGATTTGCAGAGTTTTGGAGATAGTGACTATAGAGATGCCTGCTGCCTCTCCAATATAATGGAACTAAATAGCACTCGACTTCTGAAAAATTAAAAATGAGTGTCTCTTTCCAAAAATCTTGACCTGTTTACTCAAGGTTATCCACAGATTGTTGTGAGCAGTTTCATGTAGGAACTAGTCTCTTTCTGCAGTAGAATCTGTCAGAACTACTTTAGAATCTACTGGAACTACTTTTTTTTCTAGTAAAATGAAAGTGGGCTCCCTCTTTTTTCACAATTGTGTAGGAAATCCTCTGCAACTGGGCTGTCTTCAGGCTGATTAGTGCCTTCATGGCCACTATATACTTCAAGGATGATTTTCCCTCTACTATCTTTCTTACGTGGATGTGGAATTTGGACGATTCGTGGTATTTTATGGTTTTCAAATTTAGCTTTTCAGTCCCAATAATGAAACTACTAGTTCTCTTTTTGGCATGTGAAGTGTGTTGACGACATAACAAACAGAACATTGTGGCATGTCTCCTCAAAATGCCACATTGTTTTTTTCTTTGATTACTCATCAAACTGTGATCGTGGAATATCACAAATTCAAATTCACAAAATCTCCCGCATTTGGCGGGTATTCATTTTCAACACTGGATAAGGCTGGTGATATTCTATGCTGGGGGTCAGCAACCCGCAATTCCAGGAGCCCTTCTCCAGTGGCTCCCTGTAACAAAAAGAAATTAGATGGAAATGAATCACAGTTTGTTTTTTAACATTCTGATTTTCTTTTATCATTGTTGTAGGCCTAAAGTAACTCTTACAGTCTCAAAATGTAAGAATGTGGAGTCTATATACTGAAAATAAATACTATTTTAATATTTTGTCAACTGCAATGTACCTCAAAGCCTATGCAAAAAAAAAAAAGAGAAAATTTAAAAGTTGTATCTCCAGACAGATTTTTTTTCTCTCTTTTTTGGCTGAAAATGGCTCATTTGATAATAAAGGCTACTGATCTCTGTTCTAGGTTGTTGTTACTGTCAACAAATTCCATGAAAAAATTAAAACAGTATGTTTGTCGATCTCTCAATTCAGCTCTAAGCCCACTGGATCCTACTGAAGACACACATCTTTAGGTTCTTATACAGAGATATTGTTTGTGCTGGGGACTGCACACTTCTGATTAAAGCTGCACATTTATACATAGTTTGTGTCCGAGTGTTTATGTCAGGCTATGTTGAATCGACAGCCCATGTTCATCCTCATAAAGAAACATGTCACTCAGAGATACTGAGAGAGATTCTGATAATTTGGCTCAATGATGTGTCCAGCGATTCTACACAACAAGTCTGTGGCACAGATAAATAAACCATTTTCTAATTAGGATCAATTCATTGTTTTGGTCTTTTCATAAGTAAGATATATATATACAGTAATTATACCATACAGCATAATAGCATGTACTTTTCTCCCTTTTTTAATAGCCTCACCATGGCTCAGCTTCATATATTTGGGCAGGTTCACGCTCTGGAGCTGTCTGGTACAACTCGAATCTGCTACTGCTTCAATTAATCTGATGGATTAGTTTTTTAAGAGATCCATGTCTGCAAATGAGGTTGAAACATTAAGATAAATAAAAGAAAATTGTCCTCTGTAATTGAGGACGTAATTGTCAAAGTCAGTTAACCCAACGTTGTGTTAAGGATAACATTAATTATCATGCTATGAATTTTTCTGCACAGATCAACATTTTTTTCTTAAAAGCTGTGATATTTTATGCTGGGTTGTCTGAGGCAATTATGAAAACAATTGGTATTCTCGCCACCGTTTTATTTACTACATCCTTGGGTATAATACATATTTAAAATGCAATGAATAACTTTAACACAAAGAAAAGTCTGGACAAAATATAAACTCGATGATGAGGCTATTCCTCCAGAGGGTCTCAAGAAAATAGATGGTAAAAGGTTAGCTCAATTAAAAGTCTAAATACCAATGTTAAAACAGAAAATATGTCTAGACCTTTACCGAACACCTCCCCTGAGGATAATTTACTATAGCATTTTTCCATTAGCACGCTCTTAGGATCAAGAACTCAGGAATATACGTGTTTACATTCTTTTTAATACAAGGACGAAGATGTGAAGAGCACTGCGAGTGTCTGTGTTCATGCACTCATTTGAATACATTGACATTAAAAAGCCTTGTTTATATAAGAACTGCATAAAACAGCCCATTTGTCAGACTTTGAAGCAAATTAGGTGTCTGCACCGATGCGGTTGTGTAATAAGCATTTACATACAAACGCAGGGGAAAGCCATAAGCTTCTCACATGTTTAATATTGTATTAAAATGAGGTTGAGAACAGGCTTTGACAAGTGGCTGTCAGTGATTTCCTCACTGTGCCAAATCCTAGCGTGCTACACTTCACGTAGGCTGGGATGATACGCATATCTTCCAATTCAATACTATCACGATATGGGTGCTGATTCCATATGTATTGCAATTCTACAAGTATTGCAATTTAATATTATGACTTATTGCGATAACTACACCGTGGGGAAATTTGTATCACACACTTCTAGAGACTGTTGATGAGTCGTATTTCCAAAAACACTGCACATCACATGTCAGTTTTTCTGAGTTTTATCCCAGAAGCATCATTGCTATACTGCTTAGAAATGCAATACTTTTTGAAGTAAACTAGCTGTTCATGCTCATTAAGTTGGTTTCATGAGAAAATAAAAAATGAAATAGGATTTTAGGTCAGAATTAATAGAGCCCCTGACAAATGCAGACAGATTAACATGTTGAGTTTGAGTTTTGACCCTTTGAGGCTACTGTGGCTGGTCAGGGTGGAGTGTGGTGTTGTGTTTCAACAGAGCAGAGGAAATATGAGCCTGAAAGTATGAGCACACGTTTTTATGTTAAGCATGCAAAGTGAAATGGATCCATTTGTTCAGAAAATATTACGATTGCAATGCTAATTTCTGTTAGCGCATCAATAGGGATTCCCATTATATGTTAGCACTGAGCTAACACACTAAGCACTAAGCATTAGTTTTAATATGTCAAATTGATTCATGAGTCAAAAAATTTATTCAGAAATTGTAAAAAGAAAAATCACGATACATCACGAGTATTGATTTTTTCTCTCACCCCTAATGTCACGCAAAACATACATGACAGGAATGTACGTAACATTGAAAATGTAACAGTTGCAAGTTATGCAAGTTATGTCAACACTGAACATACGTTATCCCTCCTTCTCCTGACTTGACTATACTCGCTCTAAAACCAAACCATTGTAGTGTTTGCTGTTAATAGCTGTGGGCCAGATAACCTTTACAAATAGCTAAATTCATCCTTTTCCACCCTGTATCATGTATTTGTGTATACTGTGTGTGTATCTGTGTGAGTGTGTGTTTTGTTTGGTAAAGGTCAGGAGGCACTCAGACAGGAAGAGGGATAAATGAAAAGTCAACAAAGCAGAAAGAACGGAGAGGAGAAAGAGTAAGTAACAGAGGAAGAGAGATGGGCTGGAAATATGTGCTTCATTTATACAGACAGAAAATAGGTTTGAGTGTGTGTTTTGTTGTGAACGGATGTAATGATAGGTGATCTAGGAAGTGAACCTTGCAAGGTAATCTGGGTAAGAGTGTCAGCTAAATACATGCAACAAAAAATGAGAGAGCAAGAGCGTGAAAGAGAAAACTAAGGGAGAGGATGATTGTTTGCAGGATGATAGCAGCTGGATTTAATCTGACATGTAAACTATAAAAAAAACACACAATTAGCATCGAAGCACTGTAGAGAAGGGCCCGAGTGATAGCACATTTTTGGGGCTGATGACGATACCGATTGACTTGACATGTCAGATGGTTTATTACACAGAATTATTACACAGAATTATCTCGGAGGTCACCCCTAAAAATAGTTTGGCAAAGGGCAGGCACTTTCAAAAACCACTTGGCAAGTGATAGGATGAACCATCTGTCTATCACATCTAAACACAACAGGGTAACATCAACCGATCAGATCAAATGCTAGCTGAATCTGGTTGGGAGAAGAGCGAAAATATCTTTGCTATCAAGAAAAGCCTTCAGTGTTGTTCTTTGCTCTTCTTTCAATGAAGAAATACTTTCCAGCAGCCATTGTTGGTCCGAGACGAGTTGCTTCCATGAACGCTTTTCGCTGTTGTCACGTCTAAAGCCACGGTTGTAGCTGCCAGTAGTCCCTCCTAGGACGCTGATTGGCTGCACCTCTTTTGGTGCCGACGCAAACGAATAACTTCAAGCCTGGAAAGACGGATTCTCAAGTGATCTCGCAAATCCAGCTGCCTCGCAAGGTAAGTTACCAATATTAGGTAGTTAAAAAATCCCGATAAAGATCTATCGAACGATTTTCATCATACAGAATGTAATATACACAACGTAAACACACATTTTTTGCGTCGATCCCTTGTGGCAGGTTAACAGTAAATATTACTGTCCAAAATGACATCAAGGCACTAAAACAGTAGACTTTCAATTGTATTTGTAATAATTACAGATAACTACAAATAAAAAGTATAAATTGAACAAAGTACTGTATATCTAGCCTATATATTAAACTTGTGTTAAGAAGAAGGACCAGATACACACAGAATGCTGCCTAAAAAGGTTGGGGGTGATTTATCCAGAACAGCAGAGGGACTGTGGGCAGGTTCACTGAACCCTTCATTTGAACAAATATAGAAGTCTATTTTAGGGATTCAGGTGATGCTTCAAAATCTCATTATCTCCTCCCTGTTTATGCAGTTCAATGTTTACACACTCCATGGAGAGTTCAGTTTAATTACCCAAGAGTCAATTAAAGCCATTTAAAACCTGTTTTCTTTCCCTTTTTTTTTTTTTTTT
>JAJHUR010128940.1:0-22834 GCA_027495735.1 Lutjanus campechanus | reverse complement strand
TGCTGGAAGACGAGCTGCTGGGCGGCCAGCTGCTGCTGCTGCTGCTGCTGCTGTTGCTATAGAGAAGAGGAGGAGGAGGAGGAGGAAGGAGGAGAGGAGCAAGAGAGGAGAGGAGAGGAGAGGAGAGGAGAGGAGGGGGAAAATTACAGACGAATTAACAACTGAGAGAAAGAGGGGGGAGAGTGGTGACCGTGACCTTAGCTACACCTCTCTGCCTCTTCTTCTTCAGCCTCTCTGCACGCTCTGTGCTCACTTAGTCTTCCCTCCTTGTTTTTTGGGCTGTACCATAGTGCCTTCTCCTCTCTTTGTGTGTGTTCGTGTCTGCGAGCGCACACACACACACGCACAAACAGACACAAAGCAGCGCTGATATACCAGCTCTCGAGTCTGTCAGTGTATGTGGCTTGTGATTGTGTATGATACTAAGCCTCTGGTATAATCCCCCCATCCCTCCACCACCACCACCCTTGATAGTTAATTGTCTCGCCTTCACTGATGGTCTGTTACAGCTTATGTGGCCAGAGGGAGCTGGCTAGAATGAGAGATTTACGGCGTCACGTGCGTGTGAATGCATAGACACAAGTGCAAAGCACACATGCACAGCACTTCACCCCCTCCTACCACCCCACTCTCTGCTCTCCTCGCTGCCTCGCTGAGTTGTTTATCGCCGGGCCAGACAGGCGATTGCGTAAGCCCCTGTGCAAAACAACAACAAAAACAACAACAAAAATGGAAAACATCAAAATCAGTCACCGCCGCAAAACAAGTCCGAGAGGGAGAGACAAAAGCTTTAGATCTGAGCTGTAACACACTGGACTGTCATAAATGCCTCTATTAAATCATAGAAAACACAGGTAATAATTGGCTTTAAGTGCACACTATTAGATTTGATGGAATACATTCAGTCTTTCTAGTCTGTAATGTCAAGGTTTTTTTCCACCAGTTTTTATACTCCTCTCCTACTAGTAAATCTGGTAATTCAGTAAAAAAAAAAAATCTCTCTCTCAAATGTGGAGATTTCCTGAGTTGTTCCGTTTATTATATTAAATTGAATATCTTAAACATTTAAAGATATCACCTTTGATGTACATTTTCACTATTCTCTGATTTTTTAGACGCTGCTACACTCTTAGAAATAAGGGTTGCAAAGAGGTTCTTCCTGGCGGGTTGAGGTTCTACCCAGAACCATTTGCTTCTCAAGAAGAAATGAAGAAATGTGTTGTTAACAGTTGTTTGTAAGATTACGGGCTCCATTAAGAACACTTTTCATTCAAAGAACCTTTTAGGAAAGAGTTCTTCAAGGACTGTTGAAATCCTTAAACTCTTTTGTTAAGTGTTCTTATATACCACAACATAAAAGGGTCCTCGGTAGAACCCCTGGGTGGGTTCTAGATAAAACCCTGAGTGTAAAAGGGTTCCCCATTGAAACCCTTGGGTGGGTTTCCAGGCAAAACCATGGAATAATAAAGGGTTTGCAGTAGAACCCCCACCGTGGGTTCTTGTTAGCACCCTTAGAAGGTGGAAAGGTTCTGGATGGAGCCATTAAACTATTGAAGAGTTCTCTCAAAGGGGATGAAACTTTTCACAGATGGTCCTAGATACAGCCCTTTATGTTGGGTTCTAGGTAGAACTCTTTGAAAGGGCTCCAAGTGAAACCTTTATAAAAGGTTCTACCAGGAACCAAAAAGGGTTCTCCAATGGGGACAAGCTGTAGAACCATTCATGGTTCTAGTTAGCACTTTATTTCTCAGAGTGAAGATTCGACATAACAATCAACTTTAGCCTTTGTTGTTATTTAATAACCGCTAATCAATAAAACAATTTGTACAGGGGCAAGTAAAAATTGACTTTGGGCAAGTAGATGTGAAGCATGTGAAAGAACATGAATGTGTATGTGCACACAGCATGTCATGCTCATGTGTTTCTGTATGTTTGTGTCATGGTGGACCTGGAGAGGCATGGAGGTGGAAAGACGGGGAGGTGAGGGGGTAAAACTTGTGATGCGCTCACTGGAAAACAGGCTGCATAATGGAGTGATGGAGGGAGGTAGTTTGCCTCCCTCCACCCACCTCCTCCCACCCTGCCTCAAGAGAAATAAGGGAGCAATTTCTATTCCATATTTGATGGCGGGGGCCCCTGAAAAACTCTATTCGCAAATCCAAACAGAAACAAAGCCGCCGGGAGGTCAGTGGCGGCTTCCTGTAGGGGCAGCATAATGGGCTGCTTGAGGAGACACTGAGAGGTGCAACACAGAGACAGAAAGACGCCAGTGTGTGTGTTTATGTGATGCCTTTTTTTCTGATCAATTTAACGGCTTCCACACGTACAGTATTGCCTGGATGTGGCCCTCGACAGCCTCTCAAGGTTCAGCGCCATGTGACACTCAAGCGCAGCTACGCAAATGTGGCTAAGGCTGTTGTGCTCATCTCCTCTTCCAAAACAGCCAGAGAGAGCCATGTCTGTCCACCGACTGCCTGTCACCGTGATTTATGAGCGTCGCACGCTGTAACTTTAGCTGTGGTGCGTGTGTTTGCGTGTTTGTGCGCCCACAGAAACAATTCATTAACGAGTTGGACCCTGAACCCTTTGTCTCTGGTCTCCTCTTTGTAAATCAGTGAGAATATGTGTGCGTGCATAGTGTGTGTAAACATCATTTGAATGAGTTTATTAATGGAGTCAGTGCCTGGGTCTCTATACTGTGTGAAGGTAGCAAGAAAAAAAATATAGTTGGCAGTGGTGTGTGTGTGTGTGTTTGCAGGTTTGTCTAATCACTAATAACAAATTAACCATTTGATTTCGTTCAATTATTATATTTAGATTAGATTTAGATTTCACTTTGCCATCAGACAGCCTATTCAAACTCCATGGACAAAATCAGTCATTTTACTTCGCAGAACATATGAGTTGCTGGTCTACCGCTCCCTCCATTTGTTAGTTTGTTTGTGGTATTGCGTGTCTTCAGTGAATCCAAACAAACCTTTTAAAAGACACAATAACACAAACAAAGTTACAGATTGAGGCAGCAGTAGACCAGAAAATCTGTGAGGTAAAATTACTGAGTTTGTTTGGTTTGGAGAGATATTTGGCGATACTTGGCTTACGTAATGCAGGTTTCCCCTCAGAAAAGGCTGTGTAATGACAAGATTAAGCAGTTAAAATATTTGAAATATAGCATATGCTTAAACTGATATTGATTACTTTTAGGTGGACCTTTTTTAAGTGGCTAAAATATGCTTTGTTGCTGACCCTATCCACAGCAGTTCATTGCATAGGTTTTGCGCTGCTACTCCTCTCCGATTCTCAAAACTGGAGGCATGTCAACGGCATCTACTATAGCTAATGCACTGATTATCAATAAGCACCTCATACAACCCCACATCGAATAATCCGAACTATCCCTTTAAGTATGAGTCTATGTATTTGGTACTCGTACCTCTTTAACTTGCTTGCCGGGGTGTTGCTGCTGGAGAAGCTGCAGATGAAGCTGCTCCTGTTGTTTCTTATAAAACTCCTGCAGGTGTTGCTGTACAGACACACACATGAACACAGGCAGAGGATAAGAATGAGTTAATACAAGTTTGCACAGTACACATCTACACTTTGTCATACAGAACTCTAAATAATGCTGTAGTATTCACAGGCTAAGAAGCAGGGTTACTCTGAGATCTATGTGATTTATTTACGATGTTCTAAATGATAGAACTCTTATTTTATGCCATTTTGGGGATAAACAGCTAATTCTGATGGATTTACTTGCAAAAAATCCTAAGTTTCTCTTAATCTTGCCTGCTCGATCCAGCTGTACTTGACATGTTGGTTATGCAGCAACTGTTGCACATTATAAATAAAGTTTTCTACTGCTCTTGGCATCGAATCCTTGCTGTCTTTAACAGTCCTCTCCATATGGACTTTTAATAGTCCCGCAGTTCTGTAGGGGGCAACAATTCATCATATTAACTACGCATTTGGCAGCCAGAGTGCACTGGCTTCCTTTGGCGTGGCTGAAATAAACAGAACGAACCCTCTCAGGAACAGGTCCGCTACATTGAACTGATTCCTTTAACACACATACTGTGACAGCTATTTAGACGATGATTTCGGTTTTATTTCATATAATCTTCAGATGGCTTTTTGGCCTGGAAGAGAGGTCCATGGAGCCAATGAAATGCATGGTCAAGTTCTCTGCTAACTGCCATAGAAATATCCACAGGCACTAATATTAAAAATGAATAGGAGCCCTAGGAGTAATTGCAAAATATTTTGTAAGGCTTGCTGTAGTCACTTAATCAACATAAATCACTAACTTCACTCCAAGCTGACAGGATAGGTTTTGACCCTGTGATTCTTGTCGATTTAGGATTACAGATGCTTAATGTTCTGTATGACAGATTCCATTCAAGATGATTAACTTTGCTATGTCAAGACTGACCATGTAATCTTTATAGAACTGTAAACTACAAGCAAAATGTGCCGTCAGTGGCTGTGAAAAAGGCAGTGCAAAGGCACTGCACTGAAACCAAATATAGAGTGTGAGCACTCTTAATGAAGAGGAATAATCAGAATGACTGACGTTCTTAATTAAACAATTCTCTTTCCCTTAATCAAATCTATGAATGAGAAATGCATTTCAACTCTTGACACGAGACTGAGCCGAGTGTGTGCTTTCTCGAGCTGATTCCAAATATTACATCATCCATCACCTATCATTCAGCTTCTGGTGCTCAACCCGACTGCGCCTTACTCTCTCGGTCCCTGATGGATGCTTGTCAGGGAATTGAACCGGCGACACACCGGAGACGGTTAATTAGAGGTGACACGAACAAGTGCGTCAATTTCAGATTCCTCTTGGTAAAGCGTGTCAAGGACGCAGGGCTGTGGTGAGTTGGCATGAGCGGCTGGTGGCTGTGATACACTGGAACACTCAGACTGTGACTCAGGGTTGTGTGGGGGTATATCTTTGTGTTTTTGTGTGTATCCGCACACAGGCCAGAAAGGCATGCCAAATGGGGGTGTTTAAAGGTCTAAATATAGATTTAATGAAGAAATATGTGTAGCTGAAGGCCTACGTTTGGATGTATGGATGTGTATATGTCTCTCCTGGTCGGTATGTGTGTGTAGATGGGTCCCAGATTCTGATACCCGGACGAGCCCGGACGAACAATTGGTCACAACCTTGCTCAAGGCTGGACAAAACTGGGGAGACCACCTAACTTGTAACTTAAAATGAGTTTACTTTTTGTGTTCTTTTGTCTTTACGTTAAGTTCCCTCTGTAAAATAAAGTCTTTCAGCCAGATGAGCTGAATCTCCCTGATAACTTGACTCCACCCAACAGGGTCCTGGAGGGAGAGGCCTTCTCAGCGGGTCATCACATTGGGTAAACATGTACTTCTAGATCACTATGTGTTTGTGTGCATCTGCAGCATACCAGCTTACTGCTGAGGGGCCACGGCTCGCATCTAGGCGTGCGTGTGTCTGCATGCGCTTGAGTGTTTGTGCCTATATGTTTGTCTAAGGGTACATGCATACAAGTGTAAAAGTGTGTGTGTGTACCTGCTGCAGCATTACAGCCTGCTGCTGCTGGAGCAGGGCCTGGAGCTGCTGGGGAGAAAGAACCTGCTGCTGGAGGATCTGCTGCATCTGTTGCGGCGTGATCACCTGGGGACTCATCATGGCCACTGACACTGGAACCTGGACAGGGAAGATGAAAGAGGAAGGAAAGTAAGAAACAGGCAGTCATGAACAGGATTGTGCAAGGGAGAGGCAGAGTGTGTGAGAAAAGGGTACACAATGAAAGCACAGGAGTGAAATGGATGAGTAAAAAAGGGGCAAGTTGGAAAAATAGATCATTAGAGACGTGCGTCAGGCCTACTGGCATGGATCTACTGGGAGTGTGGTAATTGGTGACTGAGAGGTAGGGAGAGCAGGCCTCCCATGGCCGTGACGCTTGGCAGCCTAGAGGAGATGCTGAAGGACAGATGGGTGCTGTGCCTTTGTGTTGCTCATCTTATTTTGCTCTGCCTCCACCCCTCTGGGAAAAGTAGGAGATTTAAATAGACGTAGACCTTAATTAGCAGGACCCTTGAACTCCCCCACTTTCGTGTGCCTATCAGTGCTGCTATTGTGAAACAGCGTGAAAATGCACAACTCTATAAAGTTGATTAAGAACACACTGATGAAGTGGACATATCAGCAGGATGTGGTCGGTGGTGGCTGAGAGGTTGGGGGTTTACCTTGAGCATTTTTTTATGTTAGATGGGAGGGAAGCAGCCAAAAGCTGATGTGCCATTTTGAGAAATGGGTGTCATTTTTAGGTGATAATCATTAAAATATGAGCTGTCAAAAGCAGCAGAAGAACTTCACCGAAACAAAACAAAGATACATATCCCGCATTTCCTCCAAATTCCTCTAAGACAGCAGCACAAATGACTTCTGAAGCAGCAGATCAATGGAAAAAGGATCTGTTTCTCTTCAGTTTTTGATTGTGTGCACACTTTAACTGAGGAGTGTGGGATAACAGTCATATTATGGAGATTCAGCTCCTCATGGCTGCTTGAAAAATTTGGAAAGGGAGGAAATTACTATGCTAAATTTGTTTACTTTTCAGTAGCCTTAAGAAAAATAAATACAGTAATCAAGTAACATGCATATGCGAGTAAACCTGGTAAAACAGGTGAGTAATTTCCCACTGACTGTTGAGTTGCCCTTATGTTTTTTCTGATGTGTTGCTGGAAAGCCAAGACTCAACTTGTGTGTGTAGAAGTCTCAGTCTGTTCAGCTCTCAGAGCTTTAGTGGCTTCTAACTGAATCTCTGTGGTTTGAACTGGATAGGAGTTGTGTTAAGTTGCCACTTTCATAATAAAAGCTCTTAGATAAGAAAATATCAGGGGAGTTTTATTTATGAGAAATGATTGTGTTTATTCATTGGCTCCAGCGCAAAAAGGGCGAAAATTAGCGTGTCTCCCTGGGTGTCATGATTCCATAAACTACTGATAAATACCCGTGACCACAGCATTTGATCTGGGAATGAATGTCCACTGTATCCTTTCCCACTTAAGCCTGAAACCAAATGTTAAGAGGTATTTTGTCCAGTAAACAGGGCTTTAGTGAATTATTATGTATCCAACACTGCAAAAACACAATAATTCACCAATTAATTCACCTTGACGTACTTCTCTTGACTGATTGAAGTGACTGAAATCACCTCCTCCTTTCCTATGATGTTTACAATGTAGTGTAATCAGCTCGGACACCAGATAGCTTGATGTCTGTAGCACAACGATATGTAACGTACATGCTTTAAGGCTGGATCCAGCATCTTGTCAACAAAGATTCTTGACAGACAAGCTTAATGCCACTATAACACAATTAAAATATCAACATGTAGTAACACCTTCACGGACGCTAATTGCGACAGTGTCTGGCGTGGAGCTGCCATGACAGTAGCTAGCCTATATGGTGTGTCAAGGGGCCAATAAGACATCCCTGTACTCATCGCCAGCTAATCAAGCTGCCTTGATTACTTTCCATGCATGTCTCTCCTCCCTCGCTCCTTCTCTCTCTGTCAGGCCTTGACACGTCCTTGTTTAGCTCTCCTCTCCTCGACGCCCACCCCCCACCCCAGGTTTTCCCCCCTCTTTGATTAGCCGAGACATTTGCATGGTCACTACACATTTTTCATTTTAGAAGTCATTATGCATTAGTGGCTCCTGATCGCCCGCCTTGACTAATCCTGATGAACTGAAAATCACAGCTGAAGGTCAACTTCCAGCCGGCCCCGCTGCACATTCATATTCATATTCAAACAAATCCTGCCTCCATTGTTCATTAGGGTCTTAGAGAGAAGGGACTCCATCTAAGGTGGAAGGAAGAGGTGGAGGAGGAGGAGGGAGGAGGGAGGAGGATGTTGTGGTACATCTCTTTTCTTCTTCGGACTCCTCTATGCAAGGGTGCAAAAAGAAAATGCATTCACAATAAGCGAGGTGCCGAACAAAAGCCGTCAAAAGTTGCAAATTAAACAGTCCGTGTGTAATTATGCAAATGCTCTGCTTACACCTTCAATGTTATTAACCCTTAAAGGTACATTTGCTAGGTAAGTAATTACCCCCGCAGTCACTCCTGGTTTTGTGTTGGATGCCATGACAATGGGACGAGTGCAGCTGAGAAACAACATGAGTGATGCACTCATTAAGACTATTAATTGGATGCTGGCTCAAAGATGTTTTGGTTCACAAAAGGGATGCAGGCTTAGACATGTAGGATTGAACACAAATGTATGCGCATGCATATATAAAGTGGAATTAAACATAAATTCTACATTGTACTTCAAACACTCTCCTTGTTGTGTAAGTGGGGAAATACAAGCATTCATACTTAGATACCTGTAAATGAATAATGCAGGATTTCAGCAACAAAACAAGACTTCAACAAAGGAAAAAACAGCAAACAACCAGGTTATGAAATTGTGAGGCTCCTTTTACACTTTCATTAGCTTTTTAGAGCCATAATAGGCGATAATCATCTTCATTTCACTGCAGCTCCAAACAAAAAGAGGGGAAGAAGAAGGCAGAAAAGGCAGCAGGAAGAAAGAAGAGGGGAGAAAAGGCAGTGGCCCACGTCCATTGTGAAGTGCAGCACAATGCTAATTCCAGCATTTAACTGCATGCTTTTCTGCTTGACGTATCAGAGGCTCCAAGATGAAAGCAGATAAGTAATTGCTCTCCTGGTTCTTATTCTTCACTGACAACCCATAAATTTAATTTTACACACACGTTCATTTACATTTTCGAGTATATGACATGATAATTGCAGGAATATAACACCTCCATTTTGCAGGATACTGCACGAGGGCTTGATTGACGGGAGCGGTGAATTGAAAGGAACAGGAGGCTGAATTGCCTCTCCTAGAAATGATTTTGCCACGAAGGGATAAAATTAATGAGCATTTACTCGACGATGGCAGTGGCGTAAACATCCCCACACCGTGGATAGACTCTCTTTCAGAGAGAGGAGACGTGATATCCAATTGGGCTGTTTCTCTGTAATCCAATAGGATATATTTCCAACATTGGTGCACAAAAAATATTAATGGGATTTATTAAATCGTCTGAAATTAGCTGCAGCTGATGTGGCCACTGGGGACCTTAATGACAAAAAAGGTGCTTCTCCTGTTTTTAATAGTGCAAATTTGGATGGAAAAAAGTGGTTTGCAAATTACTTTTGAACAAGTCATTTGAATGTAACCCCTGCTTGGCAAATATTTGTCAGAAACATGTTTGTTATTAACTGTCTTTGCCATTTGAAACCGTATTTGTTTATGTCCCTCATCTTAATGGAGAAATCTGTTTACTGTAATAAATCATCAAATGACCATGATATGTCATCAGAGGTTAAGAAAACATGCCAAGCTGATTCTGATTCTGGCCTGTAAGTGTTGGTTTATGAGTCATAACAAATCATTAATAATCTTTTAGAAGGAGTAGATGTTTACAATGGTTAAATTGAGCAATAAGTTGATGGAGTCTGGCAGGCTGTAAGAAAGGCAGTCACTGAACTCAAACTCCAGAGTGTGCATTTCCAGAGCAGGGGGCTTTTGTTTTCAGGATAACAGGCTTAACTTTACATCAACAGACAACTGACAGTTATAAACAGCTGATGGACTCGGCGTCTCTTGTCACTGTCAAAATATTACATTGCACTCGTCCTGCACTCCTGTTCAATGTCTCTGCAGCCTGCAGGCAACCTGCCAGGGCTTCAAGTCTGGGAAAGAGGGGGCTGGGGGAAACAATTTGCTTTAAGCACAGAGTATATATTAAATAGGGATTAGACCTATTTAATGCTAACTGTTTATAGCTCCAAATCACTATTTGGACAGCAGTGACCATTTTTGAATGCCAGGGTCTTAAATGTTTCTCCTTTAAAGACAATGATGAGCTGTATTGACATGAACTTTGAAACCATGTGCTTTGCCCTCAAAGTTGGAGAGCAAAACAAAGGACCTTTAAATTGGCTCCTGATGTGAAAACACTGGTGGGGCCCTCACCAGAACAAGCAGATCATTACACCACTCTTGTCACACCCGCAGCCCGTAACCAGCCTCTCCAGTGCATTGCAAAAGGTCAAGCTCTTCCACGGAGAGCTCAGGTATCTCTTCTAGGCAAAGCTGGCACCCGGGTCTCTTGTTATGTTTGATGTAACTGGGCATTCTGGCATTAAATGCACAACACATGCATCTCCACTGTATGCTGCTGGCTGGCTAACACAGCTGTCTGCCTCTAAACTATCTGGACTGATGGACAAATGCACTTCCGGCACATTAGGTCCACTGTGTGGCGCTTTATCTTAACAGTTTTCATGAGTGAACTCAAATTACCTAAAGCTGGAGATAAGTGCTGTATCAGAGTTCAAACTTAAACAATTAAAGTCCAGCAGGGAGGAATTCCTTTTATTCGATTTCCTTCCGTACAATTCACTTAGCAGTAATAAGCAGGAGGGGAGGGGGTGATTAGATGTCGGTCATAAACATTGTGGGGGCATCGAACATGGGGCGGTTATCAACGACAGAGGTTGTCGCGCTGGACAGGGGACTGAACTGCGCTACAGACGCTGCTAAGATAAATGCAATGAGAAATGGAAGGGTCCTAGTCGGTAATTACTGTGGATCCTTGGCAGGGAGAGTCACTGCTAATTAAGCCACTGGCTTCATTTTACATACAGAAAAAAAGAGAGGAAAGAAAAAAACGAAGGGAGAAACTCCACCACCAGCCCCCGTCCCCTATTTCATCTCAATCTCCAGAGCATCCCAGGGGTGTGCAGGGCCCAAACTCAGACCCCCCCTCATAGCTTGTGGACTTCTGACCTCTCAACTCCCTTTCAGCTGACGCTGCTCATTTACTAGCCAATTACTGCCAAATACGGCCACGCGATTATTGATAGCTGGGACTCTCCACTCGAGGACCACCAGGGCTAGAGGGCGGCCAGCTTGGTGAGTGCCTCACTCTGAAGTTCAAGTGTGTGGTCTGCAAGAAGCAGATGTGTGTAGAGCTGCCAGAATTAATTGATTAATTGATTAGTTATGGCAACAGCTATGGCAATGCTAAGGCAATGGCTGCGCATGTACTGTAGATGCAGTGGACAGTAGCTCCTTCAAATGTTGCTGCTTTTCTCTCTTAAACTGTTTTTTACTGCTTTAACATGAATCACCTTTGACAGAAACACACTCGAAGGCATTGATAAAGGAACTGTAACGGTTGGATTACACAGCAGCGATCCTTGAGACGATCAACAATGCAGCTGCACTTTACGGGAGGTGAAGTTCTGATGCTTTGTGCATGTCAAAGCTCTAATGAGTTCTAATTTATGTAATAATATTACAATATTTCACAGATGTTGAACTTTTTATGAGAACATGTTAAACATTTATCACTATTTGGTTGCTGCTGTCTACATTCAACCTGCCATAAATTCAAAAAAAGTGCCAAAGAATTATTTCCTTTGTTTAGTATTTTATCCTATTTTGAATTTAAGTAAGTACCTGTATATAGGTTGTATTTCGTATGTTGCAAGAAGGAACTACAACTGTAATTTCATACCACAACTCTGAGTTTTATAATGATAATAAATAAAATTTTGAGTCCTTGATAGTTGTCAAATTAGTAAGTTGTTAAATTAATCATTAATTAGTCGTTTTTTAGGCAAAAAAATCTCAGATTCTGGCCTCTTAAACGTGAATATTTTCTGGTTTCTTTCCTTTTCCTCGTCGATGACAGTAAACTGAATATTTTTGGGTTGTGGACAAAACCACTTGAGACATTTGAGGATGTCATCTTGGAATCTGGAAACAGTGATCAATATTTTTCACAATTTTCTGGCATTTTTCTCAACCAAACAACTAATCGATTAATTGAGAAAAAAACATCAGCAGAATAATCAACAATAAAAATAATAATTGGTTGCAGCCCTACATATGTGTAAAATCAAATGCATGTGAGCTGCACTCACTCAAACGCATGTCGTGTTTTCAGCTTAGGGAGATCAATACTCAAGATTGTCAGGACTGAAGCTAAGTGGATTACTGAATGTTTTCCTAAATCAATTTCCATAGCAGTTTGGCAGCAGTGCATGGGAAGTGCAATTTATCATAACATAAAGACCCATCATGTAAGAGCCTCTAATAAAAAGCCTTGAGGAGATTGGGACGGGCTTAGCACAATTTCCATATTGATTTATCTCTACATGCAGATAGTCATTGATTAAGCCTCTCCGATGTAGTGTACACCCACTGTAGGCACGTCACACCGCTCGCTCACATTGTTTGTGTCATTATCGGTACAAATTGTCACACCTTTATCATTAAACTGGCACAATTCGCTCCCGACTGATGCCTCCCCGCAGGTGCACATATTTCAAGAGTAAATGGGAGTGACAGATAGAGGTGGGGAGAGAATTAAAAAAAGAAAAGTGCAGAGAGAGGAAGAGTGCTGAAATAGAAAGAAAGTGAGAGTGTGAGAGGGGGGTAGACACTTCCCTCTGATGTTGCAGGTAATATGGCCTCCACTGGATCAGCCTCTTCATCAGTGACACACAGTAAATTACAAGTGCTTCAAGCAGCTCAGTGAATTATAGTTCATCACTTGGAAAGGCTTTCCCCCTCACCACCGGGGCCCAGGCGTATCAGATCTGCCGGTTAGGATCCAATTAACACCCTGGCCAGAATCATCTGATTGCATGTGTAAGGGCTGGTATAACTCGTTTATTGCACCCATGTATCTTCTGTCACAAGGTAAATTTGTTGCTGCTACATCAAAGGTCTGAGCTACTTTTTTTTTTGCTATCCTTCCCTCCCTCTCACTTTCTCTTGATCCCCCTCCTAAACTCAGCTACCTCGCCTTGGGGTTGCATTTCAACTTCTTTTGCATCACAATGATGAACCTGCTCTGTCCTCGCAATTTAGCAATCTTGTCCTGTAGGTGTTGTAAATGCAGGGGGGGGAAAAAAGAGGTGGGGTGGGAGATGGGGAGTGAAAAAAAAAAATCTTGTTTTCTGGTTACAAAAGCAGTAACCAAGGGTGTTTGACTTAAAATGTGCTGACGTTTTTTTTCTCTTTCTCTCTCTCAGAGTCAACAGAAGTTTTCCTCATGAATAACATAATATTTTCCCCCCTTCGTAGTGATAATTTTTCTCTATTTTCAGATTCAACCAGAGGGGATGCAGGGGAAAGATATATTCATAAATGTAAATGTGAACTACCATCCTTTAGCCACGCACGCTGGAGTCAGCTAACCTATACTCGAGCCTAGCGTCGCAGCCCTTTTCCCTGCATCTCTATATGTGTGTGTCTGTTCCGGATGAAAGCCAATAAGCAGATGAGTGCTGCTATCGAGGTGATATTGGCTCAGTGGTGAAAGAAGTGTGGACCTGACCTTTAAAAGTGTGACACTTCCAAGGATGGCCCAGTGCCCAAAACCAATCTGACTGGGCTGGGAAGGAAGCTGGAGAGTTTACAGAAAACAGCTAAACCAACATCTCTCCAGATCCATAAACCAACCATAAAACCTTAAATATTTTCATTCATACATAGAGCGGAGCCTTGCACAGATGGGACTGAGGTTATTAGTCTTGTAAAAAAGGGTATTCACAGCCTGATAGTGTGAAAGGGGCAGAGCAGCAGTGGCAACACTTGCTGTGGGTGAGCCCTCAGGTTTCAATGGTTAAGAATTGGACGTTAACTATTGGGAGGAGGGTGCAACTCTCACACTGTCGAGCCCCTATCCGACACAGTCATGAGGCAGAGTTAGGGGGTCACACTAGCTGTTTTATATGTGCCACACACAGACAGTAGAATAATTAGCGGACAGAGCCACCACGAAGCCTCAAATTTGGCATAATGAAGGTTGCCATCTTGGTTTTTTGCGACAAGAGCATGCGCAGAACCATTGAAAGCGTGGAGCTGGTGAGTGATGTACTGCAACTTGGGCGTTGGTTGGTTTTGTCTCATCAGTCCAGTAGGAAATAATGGCAGCCTGACTAGTTGCAATGTTTCTCATGTTATAGCTTAACAGAGCACTGGAATATTTTTCTGAAAGCATTTCAGCAAGGGAGATACAGGCAATGTATTAACAGAATCTTAATCCGTATTTGATCAGCACTGCCTAGTCCTGCAGTTTGATCTAAGTTTTGGGAGGCTACGCTGGAAACTGGACACACAATGGCAACCACCTGGTTGCAATATGTCTCGTATTACTGCTAAACAGCACATTAAATTATGTTTCTAAAAACATTTTAGGCGAGAAATTGGCAATGTAGTAAGTGAATCTTGATCCATATTTGATCAGCCCAGCCTAGTTTACAGTTTCATTTAAGTTTTGGGAGGTTCCATTGGAAACCAGAAACACAGTGACGGCTGCCTGGTTGCAATCTTTCTCATATTACAACTAAACAGTACACTAAATTATGTTTCTGCAAACATTTTAAGCAATGCAGTCACAAAATCTTTATTAATATTTGATAATACTGTATAGTTTGACAGTTTGATCTAGGATTTGTGAGCCCTGTGTGTTTTTTGTGTGTGCATTATCATGTTTTACTCTAAATAGGACCTTAAGCTCAATAAGAAAGTTTACCCAGGTCATACAGCAGGTGAGGGGTAGGGTCATTTTCTCATAAGACTCAATCCACTTATTCTACTGTCTGTGGTGCCCCCCCAACACATAAAAGTGGGGGCTGTGTTACAATGGGAGCATTAAGGCAGCATGTTAGGAGCCACCTAAATATCTGGCACTGATTACAGTTGATTTTGTGGGATTTCTGGTGAATCTTGAGTCATTCCTCCAAATACGGAGCACAAAAACACGCTCAACCACCATGTGTTAAGCTGCTTTAAGCCCAGCTCTGCCCTGGTCTTTACCAATAATGATCAGTAGAGCCACTAACAAACAAGACTTGCACAAAGTCACTTCTGGCAAAACTTTAAGTAACTGTCACCGTGCTTGTGTTTGTGTATGAGTGCAGGCTGTGTGTGGATGCATTATGTACGTGCGCGCGAGAGCGAAACAACTGTCAGATTCGTAGGCCACTGTAATCCTCTCCGCCTCTCCTTGTCCGCGTTTCTTTATTTGTATTCCAAATGTCAGTGTATAAAAGCCTTTCAGAGGGGGGATATTGCCACAGAGAGGAGGAGAGAGGAGCAGAGGAGAACGGAGCAGAGACGAGAGGGTGTTTGTGTGCCTTGGGAGAGCCGTGTAAGCAGCATGGCGGAGGCTGGGGGGATTTACAGGGAGAAATAGGTGTTTATTGAGTGCTCCCGTGGGCTTACTGTGTAATAATAGACCTGTCACATTACGCAAATGTGGAGAAGCAGCTTGTGTGTGTGTGTGTTTGTATGTGTGTTTGTGGGACTGTTTTTTTTTTTTTTATGTGTGTGTACGTGCATGCGAATGCCAGAGCTGCCTGCCTCCGCATCATCAACTACTGAAAAAGCAGCGATGAGCGAGCGGATAGAATTAGTCAGGCGAGAGCCTTTAGCCGCTAATACGCGTAATTAAAACTGCAAGCTGAGGCACTTAGATGCTTGTGTACTAAATAATTTACATGCCATGATCTATGGATCATTTCCCGCTCTTAAATACCAAAGATTGGAGAACAAGAGGAAAAAAGACTGGCAGAGGATTTATCAGTATCTCTACCATAAGCAGGATGTCATGCTTATATTAATCCTTCTCCCTACTTTCTACTGTGCTAATCATACAAGGGGATCAATCTGTGTGATTCCTCTGGTGGAAAACATGCAGCTTGACTGCCACCGACGCTTATCAGTTCATGAAGCTAACAAAATACTGCACTATAGCTCCCATTGTGGCCTCATAATCCAGGTAAATAATGCGGCTTTATTGGGTAAACTCCCTCAAGACAAGAATAAAAACAATCTGGCACTGATAAGAGGGACTGAACAGAACAATAAGAACAGCAAAACAAGGCTTTTTAATCAAGTAAGAGTTTCTACTGCTGCTTCATACTGATATTTGCACAATGGAGTATTACAGCTAAAATGTCATTTAAAATGAGTGGATTCAAGGGCACACAGCAGCACATTCCCACTGTACACGTTTAGAAATAAAGGTGCCAACTAGAACCATAAAAGGTTCTTTGGCTTGTCTCCAAAGGAGATCCCATTTTGGTTCCTGGTAGAACCTTTTATTAAGATTCCAGTTTGAACCCTTTCACAGAGTTCTACCTAGATCTCAACATAAAGGGCTATACCTAGAACCATTTGTGAAAGGGTCCACATAGAATCCAAAGTGAGAGGTTCTGAAAGAGAACCCTTCTATGGTAAAGTGTTTCAACCCAGGCCCCTCTCTCTTTTTCACCAAATAAGCTCTGGTTCTTGAACCAGTTCCATTCAAGATTCTTGGAACTGTGGTGCTATTTCGAGAACCAGCTTGTGTTTCCAGTTGGAACCACTGTAATCAAGGATCATCAATGAAGGTGTTTTTTGTTCCAGCTGGGCGTTCTACCGAGAACCTGTAGAACCCTTCAAGAACAACCCTATTTGGAACCCTTATTTCTGAGAGCGGAGAAATAATCTTGAAGCAGCATGCACTGAGGCCCTGTTGGTGCTAGTGTGTATCAGCGGTGCCTCTGCCATGACTCTCTCTGCATGGAGACTTTTTGGAACAAAGAGGTGAGGGTGTTAATAAAAGCTGGATCAACAGATGGATTAGTCAGGAGCTGAGGATGCGCCCGATCGGCAGGCCCCTCTGATTCATATTGATTCATATCGCCAATGCAAGGCAAGGATGGAGTAAGCAAATGTAAATATTCAATATTTACCATCTGCTGGTGTTATTAGAGGAAGGGGCTTGGACATGGGCTGACGGTTATCATGCACCCACACTGCTCTCATTCAATATTGTTCTTCCTGCCATGTACTTGGTGACTATGCAGGCATTTGTAGATCAGGATCCCATTTGTTTGAATCCATTCGCTTCGGCATACAGAACCCCAAATAGAAGAAGTGCAATGGACCCCAACAAGAAGCTACAAAGAGCTTTTCTTTCTTTCGCTGCAGCTAAATAAATAAAAACACCCTTTAAGAATATGTTTATAATTCTGATGCCATTGTGTGTGAATATACTGATAATATTAATGCTCTTGATGAGGTTGAGTCAAATTATTTAAATGCAAAATCATGACTGAGTCTTTGCCAACCTTATCTCTGCGCCAGTACGTAATTAGGTACACAGGGGTGTGACTCCAATTGAAGGTGTCGCCATTGTTAGACTCTGTGAAAATATCAACGGGTGAGGTTAACGCCAATTTCCCTGACATTAATGAAATGCACAGAGCCCCTAATGAGGTAAACCACTGCTCCTTGATAGTACTTATTAGCCGAGTGGAGGGCACAAACTCCCACACTTCAATTTCAAACGGCTAAAAATAAATTAAATAAGAAAAAAAAAAAAAAATACTAATAATAAAAACATGGAGCAGATGTCAAGGGGCCTTACATAATTTGAGGCAGGAAAAACCTAACTAACTGTCTTGTTGACTTAAACGAGCAGAATGAAAAGAGTGTGAGAAAAATCTTAGCACCAGGAAGAAAGAGGATCGCAGCCAATGTGTTAATATGTACATACAGTATGTGTATGTGTGTGTGAATTTGGTGTCGGCGTGCATATGTGTGACCTTTTCCAAATCACTGACAACAGAAATAGACAGCTCCACAAATCAATAAGGCAAATTAGCATTGAAGAGTGGAAATGACAGGCAGTTAAAATTAGCTGTCTGTGTAACCCACTAGTCGAGCTGACGTGTCTTTCAAATAATAACTAACCTCTGGATCCTCCTGTGTCAACAACACAATGGATCTGGCGTAGCAAAGCATACGGGTCAAAGAAGTTGTCATCCTACCATTCGACCATTAGATATACTGCAATACATGCACCAAATAGTGTTAAAAGCCTCCCTGACAAATAAACTATAGTTGAAAATAGGGACGTGTGCAATTAGTGGACTAAACCAGCAATTCTCCTTCTTAATTTGAAATCTGAAAATCTTCTGCCACTCACCCAAGCCTTTAATCACAACTCTGATCAACACGAGACCCTATGTTTCCCCATATATTTCTATTTTATAAACAATTCTATGTGAATATTGGCATATGGCAATGCAGTGCAAATTGATAATCCATCCACATACAAATATCAATTTGTAAACTTGCATCTCTTTCCATTTTAATTCCCTGCCAACTGCCAACTAATCTATGTACACTCTCAGTTAACTGTTGCCTCTAAGATGTTATGCAGCTGCCCACCACTAGTGGGACAAAGATGGTATCTCATAAAATCAGTGTAGTCTGTCAGTGTTTTGATCTAGAAAATGAGAATAAAGTTGTATGTTGGCTGTGTCAGAATAAACTGTTCACCTGACCAGAGCGAAGCATGATCACATTCAGCACAGGCACGTGGACGTTAAGCTGCAAGGAGAGCAGGCTGCTGATTGAATCACTGCTAGCCACACTTTGCAAACCAATAATTTTTTAACAGTTTTTACATCAAAATTATATGCAGTTTTTTAAAGTGGCTAAACCCGCTAAAAATAAGAGATGGACTCTTTTCCCTTTGCCAGTAGACAAGTGTGCCTGTTTTGTGTTTTTTTTTTCTGATGTGTGTTGGAAAGCCTTATGTATGTGCAAGAGATAAAGACATTTTTAAAAATGACTCTGTGTTCAGCTCTTGGGTGCTTTTGTCGCTTCTAACAGAATCTCTGTGGTTTGAAGTTTAGTTTGTCTCCTACACTGCTGTTTATGCTTTCAGATATTTGGTTTATTTTACTGTTTCATGTTCATGTTAATTTACTGCTGATTAAAAGCCAACATTTCCTTATTTTGCTGCTTCATAATTCAAGCTTTTAGATGAAAAAATAAAGGGGGACATTAATTGTGAAGAATTTATAGGATGTTTATTCACTATTCAATTTGGACTGTTTTCTGAGTGCTTTTTTTAACTTCTACACTAGTCGACTAGTCTAAATTAAAATTTCTGTTTAATCAAAAGGGAAATTAGTCACCAGGAACAGACCTATGGATGAAACTTTGCTCTCTGAGATCTGTCTCTGTTGTGTTTTTCTTGTGTCCGTGTAACGCTTAGCCTCCTGGGGACTTGCTCGTCCGGCTTTAGGATTCCAATGGCAGGTCGGAGGATTGCGTTGGCAAATCAAACACACTTGTGGAACAGAGGAAATCTTCTTTTCGGAGGAGCATGTATTATGGATGGACTTAAGAGATTAGACGGGGAGCTGCTTTACCTGCAGTGGACGCTGCTTGTCCTGGCTCTTTGGAGATTTCAGGCCACTGCCTGGCTGCTGCAAGAGTAATTGCCTCGCTGCTTGTAGGGCCTGGGAAGAAAAGGAGCACAAGACAAAAGGCGGTGTGAGAAAAAAAAGAGAGGACGAGGAGAAGAGACTATGAAAATAAACTATTAGATTTCCCGCATCTGACAGCAGAAATAACTCAAAATTTCAAGGACTCAAAAACCCCTGTCGAATATTAGGTAGTATTTTACTGCAACACATTCTGACGTGGTTAACATTATGTTGGTTTTAGTAACAATTCACAGAGCTGTGATCAAGGATAAATACAGTTTGTCTAGAGCACCCCTGAAGAAGAGGTTTGGAGGGGGTGGTGCGGCTGAAAAAAAAAAAAGAAAAAGAAAAAGAAAAAGGCAGAGCGTCAGTAGAATTGACCTGTCTAGTGTGTGCTCAACTGAAATACCCACTTCTCTCGGCAAATTACCACCGCATTTGCATATTCATAATATCAATTTGAAGTAGAGGCAGCACCATGTGAAGTGTCCCTGGGAGCTGTAATTAAAGTTGACAAAATCAACATCAGATTACATTTAGAGTGAATTAACTAGCAGCACAGGTTTTACACTATGCATTACGGGTTGCTTATGAGAAGAGGACGCGTGATAGACAGAAAGATGGACAGACAGATAGAGAAAGAGAGACCTTTTCCTGCCTGAGTGATGAAATTAATTCACGGCTGTTTACACACAGCACGAAAATTTAGAAAAATCATATTTGTAAGTTGTAAAATTCGTCATCAACACCTCTTGATGTGTTTGCCAGACACGGAGACGATAAGAATCAGAGAGGCTGAGGAAGTGGCGTAATTTATTTCTCTAGGGTTTGATGGGATTACAGATCCCCCTCCCGCCTGAATGTGTGTGTGACGAGCCGAGCTCCAGCTTCACAGGTACGGTGGCAGCTGGGCTAGCAGCTTCACTCCGATTCTTCAAGAGCAGATGGATGAAAGAGTCTGGCAGAAAAGAACATTGTGCACAGCTGCTACTACTGCTGCCGCTGCTCCACACAGCCGCCGTATACTTTGTATTCTTCAGGCCCATGAGCATCAAGTGGGAGAGAGGAGAAAAAAATATGCACACACACACAACACAACACAACACAACAACTTCACAGGTGTTTCTTTTTTGATGAAAAAAGAAGAGGACGAGTAGGAGGAGAAGCAAGAAATAATACCAAAAAAAAAAAAAAAAAGATGGAGAGTGACACTTCCTCAGGAATCAGGGGTGCTCATTTTATTTTCTGGTGCTTGCCAGTATCCATGACAACAGCTGCCTTGACAGGGCGTGCATATGGCGCAGCTCTGCCAGCTGGTGGGAACAATGTTTGAACTAGTACATTGAGATCCTGAGCAAACAAGAGGAGAAGACGGGAGAGAGAGAGGCAGTAAAAAAAATGAGAGGGAGGAGAATAAAAAAAAAAGTTGCCATGTCTTAACCCCTCAGGGAACGCAGCCACCCCCCTGATCAATTATGAAAAGACAGAGCTGATGGGGGTGGTGGTGCTGGGAGGGGGTCTGCTGTCTGTCTGGGTGCTCAGGAGGAGCCAGGCTTTCTGAACCAAAGTAAACAAACACATTACACTGGCACTGGGTCCTAACTGCATTGATCCGTCTCCTTGGTAAGAGGGATAGTCGCCACCACTTTATATGTGTGTGAGTGTGTGTGTGTAATGTGACATCTGTAAGCTGAGCCATTGCCTTTCTCTAGAAGAGAGGATCTCAACCTTTTGTAACTTAAGACCCACTTCTGATTGTTAAAAAAATTCTGAGGACCACCCTCTCAAATAAGTGAGAAAAAACATATAAAATGACAAATAAAGGAGACAAAATTGGCTAATTATGCCATTATGGTTATAGTTCCCACCACACACTTTGGAGCTTTTACTTTTAATTGTCTCCCACGTCACTTTTTTTGTTTCAAAATCTGATACATTTCCATCTGAGGGAATATTAGCTAGCTAACTGTGACAAAATAACATACTAGGCTATATACACACACGGGTGTAAGTAGCCAGAGTAGTTAGTCTACCTGGATAGAAAAAGCCACATGGGCTGTTTACACCCTGGGTGCAAATAGCATTATGGGCTATGGTCACCAGGGTGCTTGTCTCTGAAGGTGCATCTGCCTTTAAATTATCATGACATAAAAAATTGTTTCTATTTTTTTGTAACAGGCAACAGTTCAGAAATAATATTTAAATATCTACATCTAAAATAGTTCACAGATTTAGGTTTTTTGGCCTGATATTGGCCTATCACAGCAATATCGATCTATATCAGTACGGCATATGCTGTGTGAAATGCACCTACATGAAATCTTCTATTTTTTAACATAATATAAAGCAGATTATTTTTATTTGTTAGCTTTATAGGCAGCAGTCTGTATATATTTGATCCTTTTCTTAATTCAGGTTTTACATGTTTTGCTCTATTTGTGTTTTTTTTTTCTGTTTCAGTTATTTAAAATGATTTTAAAAAAAATACATGTGAATGTCTATGTTTCATGTTTGAATTCTACATTCTTTATAAAGAATATTGGCTTATATATCAATATTGGAATTTTTGAAAACTCTGTGATATTAGTATTGGCATAGGCCCATAAAATACAGTATCGGACAGGTCCTAATAAATGTATAAATCTTCCTCCTACTAGTCAAGCACACATCACTCACATGTCACCCATGAATGGTGTCTCTACAGGGGCACACATGAGGGGAGCTCCCAGTATATTTTCTATTTTGTAAGGGGTCCTTGGCTGAAAAACTTGACCTCTAGAACATACACACACTGACAAAAAGTTGCCTGTAGCGCGCACTTAAGTACACATCAACACTTGCACATGCAGCTCTGTATCCTGTAGACGTTCTCAAAATGGACGGGAAATCAAACGCTTCCTTTTACTGAAGGCAAAAGACAAAACAAATTCCTTGAATGCGGCCAATCACTTTGCTAATTAAAACAAGAGGCCTAATTAATCTCACCATGATTGGTGAATCAAAGTAATTATAAGGTTTATTGAGTCCTGCACACAGTAGTTAGAGGGAAGGCTGCCTGATGAGTGTGACCCGACATAGCTGTCAGGAGGAAATGTTTATCCATGTGTGAATCAATAATGACTCGCTGTGTTATATCCAAAGTCAAGAGAGCCACTCGATATATTACACACGGTCAAGAGGACAAAGAAAGAGATGTTTTTAATGGCACTTCCAATATCCATGCCAGGTAAATATGGCAGGAGGTGCAGGTATGAGAGGTGACGCAGAGAGATCAACTACACTCGGCTTATTAGAAGAGAAGTCTGCTCAGACTGCATAAAGAGCGCTTCTGCAAACATAACACAGACCCCTATCAACACTGGCCAAACTTTTCCAGAGTGGTTTGTCGTGCCTGAAACTGTCTGTCACCTCTTCCGTGGAAGAGGGGTTAGCCATTTTTCTGAGAGACAGTGTGTGGAAGGTAAGGGAGAGGGGGGG
>JAJHUR010128937.1:4201-16638 GCA_027495735.1 Lutjanus campechanus | reverse complement strand
TCCGATAAACGTCTGCAGTAACAGTAAAGTAAACACACTTAGCTGCGATGATAGCCGGCGGTTTTGCGAATGTAAAGCCTCATGTGACAGGTGCTAAAACCTGAACTGCGGCAATGGTTTGGTCCGATAATCTGCTGCGCGGCGGAGGGGGTGTCAGCGAGCTGCAGTGTGGCATAAATACCAGCACACAGCAACTGTAACTTCACTGGCTCACTGCTTATTGTTCATCAGTGGGGTTTGGGTGGGGTAGCTGGGGTCAAGGTCCACTCAGGCTATGTGATGGGGGTTCAAATTAGGGTTTCTCAACATGTGGAGTGAGGACCATTAGGGGACCTAAATGAGTTTATAGGAGAGGTAGCCAGAAAGATGAGGTAAAGTTTGATTTCTCTGTTAATTCACTCAGTGAAAGTCAGTGTACTAAGAGAAATAAGAATAACTGATAACTAGAGCTTGGTTGATATACAGGTTGACCCATATTATCCTCTCACAGCTATATCATGTCTATTTTGGCATCATGTTACATGTGAAAACATAATGCAAATTGTTTTTTATTTGTTAGCCACATTGCAGCAGTCTGATACTTTTTTCTTAATTCAGATTTAATATATACATATATTTAAAACTAGCTGGTGAGTGCTTGCTTGTTTTTCTTTTTCTGCTTGTTTTAGTTTCCTTGGTTGGCTCATGTTTTGCTAAAATTAACTTACTTAAAGGGATAGTTCACCCAAAAATGAAAATTCAGTCATTTTCTACTCACCCTCATGCCAATTGAAGGTTGGGTTTAACTTTTTAGTCCATAAAACACAGCTGGAGTTTCACAGGAAAACAGCATTGCAGAATCTCCCAATGTAAGTGAATGGTGACCAGTTTTCAAATGTAAAAAAAAACAAAAGGAAAGAAATATGTGAAATAAAATGCCAGAGTCTCCTAAAGTCCCGACATGCCAAGTTGACTTGAAAGATGTCATTTTTCACCATGTTTTTGGCCTAAATCGCATGTCAGATCTTTAGGAGATTTGGATAATGCCAGATGAACAGCATGGATTTTATGGAGTTTTGTTGGCTGTTTTTTCCGTTTGAAAACTGGTCACCATTCACTTCAACTGTTTGGGAGATTCGACAACACCGTTTTCCTGTGAAACTCCAGTGGTGTTTTGCAGAGTATCGAAATAAACCTGACCTTCAATTGGTATGAGGGGAAGTAAATAATGACTTTTCATTTTGGGGAACTATCCCTTGAAGATGTGCCTATATATGTTGCTTTTACAGGTCTCACAGCAACATCTTTTATTAAGATTTGGCTTTCTTTTCAACATAGATTATAGCACACAGCATATCTTAGTACAGGAACCACAGAAAAAGAAAGTCGAGTCTTTAGTCTAAAAGTTGTTTCAATGCTCCGATATAATTTTGGACAATAATGTTTATTGTTACGTGGTAAAATATCCTGCCTCCATTACCTTTTTTGTCACAAGTCATCACTACAAAATGTTTTCACTGCATAATATTGGTATGGACTTCAGCCCCTTATTACGACATGTACTACTTCTTCCATCAGTCTACACAGGTGCATTAATGGCCATCAATTAATCCAATATGGTTTCTTTTTGTACTAAATGCGTTCATCAATATTTATCAGTATTGCAACAATATTTTAGCAATGGCTATTAGTGCTTTCACAAAATATTAAAACAGTGATGAAGAATCATAAGTAAAGTGGATATAATGACTAACTGGGTAAAGGAAGAATTTGCGATAACAATATTACTGCAAAATCTATAGAAACTTTGGAAAAAAATGCTGTCAGTCATATTAATCTTATCTTAGTTTATTGTACGTTTTGTCTCTTTTTTGCCACCCTGTTCAGAAAATGACATCACTTTACTGTAATACAGACTTTAAATGCAGGAAAAGACAACACTTAAGCTATTTCACAATGAAACAAAATCCAAAATCTAGGGCGATATTAAATCCCATATCATGATGTCAATATAATATCCATACATTGTCCATCCCTACCCTGGATATCAATGATTGCTACAGAACACACAAATCACTATCTAATAAAATTAAAATGGCTAAATGTATGTTTAAGAGTACTATGGTTTCTAAAGTTTGCAGTCTCTTTCCATGATCAGTCTGTGGCCATTAATGTTTTCTTAATATAATATTAATATTCTTCACTTATTATTTTAAGTCTTATATTAAACAAGATCAGAGTGTAAAAATTGGAGTTGGTTGGGTTACACAAGAGGCATCAGAAATCGGCCAAAGCATGGGACTGGATTCATGTGATAAAGTACTAGAAAGGAGGCTTTGTCAACAACTTCTAAATATGTGTTTATTTTAACAAACCGCACAGAGTCATATAATCAGTTTTCCTCTGTTATAATACACGGCATTGTTGCTTTCATGTTTATTATGTAAACATAAATTAAGTTGTAATTTACCTTGCTAAACAAAGTTTAGCCACAATTCATTTAAGTGTTATTTATCAGATTAAAAATTAAAGCATGCACATGGTACATGATTTCAATTAGATATTTATTCACAAATCTTATAATGTAAATCTCATTTACAAATGAGTGCAATCATATAATCTGCAAAAATATGTGATTTACATTTTTATGTAACCTTTTCACGCCATACTGAGCTCCCTTAAAGCAGAGGCGGTTTGCATATTCATTCATTCTGATAAAATATGCTACTGTTGTTCCATTTTTTCTGTGCCAGCATCTTGAATTTAGAGAGTAAATTATTATATGAAAATGTGTTTTTGCCATAAGGTCTACAGCTACAGTTTGTCCCTTATATACATTTAACAACAGCCCTCACTGCTGAGGAGAGTAGGGATGTTGCATCTTGCCTCACTGCTCCAAACAAGCAAATTCAGGGCAATTACCGTGTAAACTGAAACTTACTGCAGACTATGCTGAAACAGAATTGGACTCGAATCCATCCAAATCAGCAGTAAATTAGACTCATTTGGCCACTGTTGCCAAGTGGGAAATGCTGTGTTTTTCTACTCTTCGTATGCATCTTAGTGCATGCATTGACCTATAGTGATTGTTGTAATACATTCATACCCATTCTAAACGGTGGCTATGTGAAGATGTTGCTAAGCAACCTAAAAATAATCTTAAGGGGATAAAAGGGAGGGTGAGAGAACAGAACAGCCTCGCACTGCAGAGCACAGAGGATGGATGGCATCGTGTTTATCAGCACAGAGGAAGCCATGAATCCAGTTTCAAGTATGCTTTTATCAAACAAGAACCATGCCGGGACCAACTGTCAGCATGTTAGCCTGAATTAGGATCCTTTTCTGCAGGATTAAAGCTCTCTCTTAGTGGTGGCTGACATCAAGGGGGCACGAGGGGTGAATTAAGGGTCCCACAGCCCTTTAGCAGGCCTGACTTGGAGCCAAGGGGCCAAAACATGACCATCTGTCTGCTAGGACTGTCTCTGCAGGGGGTCTGGACAGATTGGAGCAGACTTCTTTAAACATGCCAGTGCCCTCTTACAGCTGGGCTGTGGTCAAGCCCTCATGAGGTGATGGTGGGTGTTATATGCATGTGAGTAAGAGAGCTTGTCCGTCTTAATCCTTTTTTTTTTTTCTTTTTTTTTTGGAACTTTTCATAACCTGGAAATCAACAAGCTAATAAATCAGATAGTAATCACAGGATCCACTCATGGTTGACATGGTTTGAGATGTCTTTGTTATGAAAGATGGTGGCCAGTTTTGACAGCTAATACAGTACTAAGGTGGTTTTCTTGCCAGGTTTGACTCCTGAAACCCTAGGGCTGAGTCAGTATTAACTGACTAGCTCAACGGCAAACCAAACTATGTAGCAAACAGCAGTTATCAGCAAATAGCAGTTAGCCTATAGAGCAACAAGTAAACTGACTCACCACTATCTGTCCATCAGGTAACTTTGTGAGCAAATTCATTTTGGTACTATACTCCGTCATCACACTGGCCTTATAACATGTATTGTGTATGTATGTATGTATTTATTCATATTGTATTTATAAAATAATATTGTAATAAAATGTAATAACATCTTCATGACAGTCCAAAAATACCACTTTAGTTGAGTTCAGAGAAAATATTCATGGTCTCATGACATTCAACAACATGTCAGTTTAATTCAATGCTAAAATATAAAGCTAAACAGTTTATTATTATTATTATTTTTTTTATTTTTTTTTTAAAAGTTTGATAATGTGAAGTTTCACGACAAAGACATTATCAGGCTATGTTGTCTTGGTTAATGTCAAGTTGTCATGAGAAAGACTTCACTGACTTGAATAATGTCAAGCTGTCATAACAAAGACATTGTTGTCTTGGTTAATGTCAAGTTGGCATAGTAAAGACATTATTGGCTTGATTAATGTCAAGTTGTCCTAACAAAGACATTTCAAACAATCTCAACTTTGCATTAAAAAATGTGTAATTAGCTGAATGACAACTGTCAAACATTCATAAAGACTCCTTGATGATTATTCGACATGGTTATGACAGTGTAATGATTCCCTTCAAATAAAGTGTTACCCATAGCGACAATGAGATAACATCTGTATGTTGTCCTAGATCACAAGGAGACAGGTCAACAGAAGATCAGACATACAGCTGCCACTCCTTGTATTTGATATGCAGGCAGACACAATTAAAACTCCCATTTAACTCGAACATCCCACAGAAACATCTGCTCAAGGCGTGTCGCTTCTATTCTCATTCACATCGTGTTTTTGGTCTTTATTTTTACGAGACAACCATCTTTTTCCATCCAGATGTTCAGCCAATAAGGAGCAGCCGTGCTGTTTCCAGTGAAGGAAGAAGGAGGAGGAGGAGGAGGAAGGAGGAATGCTGCAGGATGCTTATTATTATGGCTGTCCAACCCAGCGGCGATTATGTTAGATAAAACATCCGTTTTCATGTAAGACTGACGAGGATGATGAGCACCATGTCCGCTGCAGCTGTCGCAGTATGGATTGGCACGGGTACGTATCGATCAACAGAGAAATATCTTTTCTCCGCGTTTGTCTTTTGATGCAGCAGTATCCATGCTAACGGTAGCTAGCTAGCTAGTTAGCCTGCTGCTGATTAGCTACACTGCTCATTTTTTCCAGGAGGCTGAGACAGGAGGAGAGTTGGAAAAATGGCTAACAATAGACAGCTATACCGTTATACTGTTGGAGTGCCTCCATATTCAACCTGAAACGTGTGTTTTGTACAATACCTGACATCTCCAACGAGTTTAACATAATATGTTGTATTGCTAATGTCTTATCATTGATGCAGCTTTAATTAACGTTACCTTTGGGGGAAAAAAGCCCATGTCTCCTGGCGCAGGCCTTTGTTTATATGTAGACCAGGTGTGTTATGAATGCCTAATTAAGTAGCTAGCAGCTCATATCATCATTAATTACATGTGAGGGGAATAGATGAGATAATATTACTACACTGCTTCATTATGTGACGTAAAACACAGTGACAGCAGCCTGTGTGTTACAGCTGCTTGTCACTGGCACACACATTGCTTGTGTTAAGAAAAAACTCTCAGTTGTCAGCTTATTAAGTACTAATCCTGAAACAGTCCTGAAATAAATCCTACCTTCATGAAGGTTGTAATGTTACGTTTTTGTTCAAATAATTAGAAGATCAGCCTACTGTCAGTGTAAAAAGCAAAAGTTAAAGACCTCATGCTTTAGGAATACTCATATAAATGTGTTTGTATAGGAGTACAACTAATAATTACTTGAATTATTAGTTGATAATTTTCTTTTTATTAATGTTTTATTTATTTTGAACGAGTTGATACATGACTAATGAGACATTGTGTCTTTGACACTATTAATAGACCTTTGTCCCAGCAGCTGTGTGACAGTTGGGTAAACACAGGTGTTACCAATGATACTAATTAAAGTGTTCACTTTAGGTTTGACAGACATGAAACTTAATATAAACTTGGCGTTTGTTTTTTTTAAAATAACACTAATACTGTAGAATTAAATGCTGTAGATAAGTAAATGTACATGGTATGATAACCACTGTATAGGTACCAGTTTCATGGTGAATCCCAAATTATCAGTTACTCTGCTGATTATTTTATTGATTAATCAGAGCTTAAATAATGTTGAATGTGCATCTCTAAAAACAGATAAAAGTGAACATTATAATCTTCAGGAAGGAAGCATTTATTGGACAGTTTTGTAGTTTTGTAGCACCCTGACTCTGTTTGACCTGAATTGGACTGAAGCTTAACTCGTATCATTGGTAATACCTGCGTTTGCCCTATTATTTGATGTCAAAATAGCTGCCGTTAAAAATGTCTATTATACTGTGTTAGTTTTAGTTAGTGTACCTACTAAACTGGCAACAAACTGAATATAATTCACATTGGCCTTGTAAGACCCACTTCTTCCATTCATGCTTTTATTCATTGATCCAGTAGTTTACATTGTGCATGCCTATGACGCCAAAGACACAGCTTTACGTGAGAGAAATGTCCACATGGAGCGATCCGTGGGCTTGAAGCTGAGAACAGCCCTGTACAGAGATGGTGAGTGGGTGTGTGCAGTGGTGCACTTCATGTGTTGACCTGCTGTCCCCTCCCCCCTCTCATAACACAGTGACACGCTCAACTGGTTCCCCATTAATACCGCTTTATTGTTTTCAGTTGTCTGCTGTCCCACAGACTTGGCCCACTTAACGTTTGCTGTAACAACAGTTTGATGAATTTAAATTCTGTCTAAATCTCATCCTTGCTAGAAGTAGAATTGATCCTAAATCATTAACTATGAAACAATGATCTATTTCCTCTGTTTAACATAGTGGTACTTAATCGCACTGATTCAACACGATGAATGACACAAACAAGTTCTTACCAATCGATTTGGACAAATCAGTGATTTACTTACCTCTGTAGAGCGCTAGAAGAGTGAACCGGCTGTTTCATGTGCACCCTTGTTCTTCGCCATCGCCTTCTGCTTGTTGTGACACTAGTTACTTTCACTTCCAGGTCTGATTTTAGAACAACAAGGCTCAAACGCGTCACAGGCAGAATACCAAAACTGCGGTCCAAACAAACAGAAGCAATCCTTGTTGTCTGTGCTTTGCCTCTAAACACCAAAGAAGCACATGCATTCCTCCTGACCTGGACGACGTGCACAACACATACAAAGCTGATTCAACAGAACTAAAGGACATCCCGCCCCTGTCTCTATCTCAGGTTGCTAGAGGCTTCAGTTAGCTAGAGCAATTAGAGGGAAGAGGGTGGTTTAACTAAGGCATCACTCCTGAGACTTCAGCCAGTCCAAGGTCAGACCAGGGAGGCATAAAATCTGGTTAGCCATTTCCACCACCCTCAAGACCTTTTGGTGATCTACTGTGGCATTTATGGGCAAGTCTGTCAGTGTATTACAATTATTTGCAGTGTGTTGAAAGTACTTTAATGTCATTATGTATGTGAGCCCAGTTACCAAGAATATGTAGCTTGTTGTGTGTATTATCATGGACTGGTCTGTCTCTACATATGTCCTGCAGCAGGAGCCGACAGGTTAGTCTTCAGCGGACGGTTTAGCATTAACCTTTAATTGGTAATGTATTATGTACAGTAGGAGCGCTGCAGTCCATCATCTCGAGACGGCCTGGCAGCAAGTCAGCCTGCCACAAATAAGCAGATCTGATGCTATTAGCAGAGCCTCAGTGTAGCTTAGTCAATGATCTTTACTTACACCGGCCGCTCTGTAATGGAAGAGACTGACGAGAGAGGGTCAAACAAAGTCTGGTACAGTGATCAGCAACCTGTGGCTCTAGAGCTGCATGTGACTCTTGCCCCTCTCCAATGGGTCCCTGTGGCTTTGACAAAAAAAGACATCAAAATTAATAATGTCAGAGATGCAACTAACGGTTATTTTCATATCAATGAATCTGTTGATCATTGTCTCAATTAATCAATTAGTTTTTTGGTTCATAAAATGTCAGAAAATAATGAAAAATATTGGATCAGTGTTTCCCATAGCCCAAGAAGACATCCTCAGATGTCTTGTTTTCACCATAAACCAGAGATATTCAGTTTACTGTTACAGAGGAGTAAAGACGTAAAAGGATACAAGGTGATTTATTTATCATTTACAACAAGATTGCAAAATAAGATTTTGTTGTTGTTCCTGCTTTGATTGATTGATTTATTGATGGAATTGATTTATTGAAATTGATTGTAGAGATAAATATAAATATATATTTAAAAAAAACAAAACTAAAAAACAGACAGTAGTCACAGTTTTAAAGTGAGAGAGAGCCCCAATGGCAGAATTTACATACTGTGCGTTAAATCTCCCAAGACCACCTATTAAATTGAGAATGTAATAGTTGAGGCACCAGGCAGATTTTTTGGGGGGGTTGGGGGGTGGGCAAAAATAGCTCTTCGTGATTAAAAGTTGAAGACCCTTGGTGTAGTAAGAACATGTTAGCTATACTGGCTAACATAGGGCTGCTATGAGTGCGTGTTTGGCCTTAATGTTTGACCACTGAATCGGAGCTTGAATGGTGAGAGGCTAAAACACTCTTCAAATCCCATAGGTCATTTCCTATTCCTCAGAGCATTAGGTGAGACCGGGCCATCTGGGCTTGCCTGTATGTCCTGCCTGTCTCATCTGTGGACGTGTCGCAACTGTTTACACCGCGTCCAGTCAGTCTGTGAACAGAACAGAATAGCCAGTGCTTGACCTTGACCGGTAAGCGTGTGACTGTGGTCCTTTGTGTGGTGAAGAATTGATGAGGCCCAACGGGTTGGGTAATAGAAACCGAGCGTGCGCATTCAGAGTGGGATTTGCAGATCGACTCAAGTCATCAGCGAAGGCGCCACTGGTGTGCAGAGACTGAATGAGGTTTTATTCTTGGTCTCTGAATAACCTAGATCCTAATGTCACGGGTGCAGTAGTAGCAGTGAGAGGAGCCATCGCCTGGATTAGTCGTGCTCAGGTGGTTCCCTCAATCTGTCCTTGGAAAGAGATGTGGTGGATATAACCTCAGGTTTCTATAAGTAACACCACATTCAGTGGCTGCTAAATGCTATTGATTGTATCAAGCTGTGATGAAACCCTTGGGGACATCAGACATATGGCCAGTCCAGCGTCTCTGTTTGTGGCCACAGATGCAGCCCAGTTTAGCATACATATGGGGCTGTTTTATAACTTCACACTCCCAGCAGCAGCTCATCAGCGCTCTTAGATTGCAGTTAGGCAATTCTGCCTCATAGATGTGGACTTCCTTAATAATCTGCAGCTTACTGTGCCACCTAATCTTCTATAACCCCTTTGTGCACCCTGGTAATAGATAACGCTCAACAACCAAAGATCACATACTGACTTCCTCTTTCATGAACCACGGATTAAGATGTAAATCCTGCTGCTATTACGCTTTTTTAGCAGACTCTCCTTGGAAATCAGCTTCTGTTCTGTTCAAAGAGAGGGCTCACAGTACAGTAGTGGAAATCCACTTCATGTTATGATGATTTGATGCTTATGAAAAGATGAAGCAGGAGATAAATAGTGGTGAAAGTCGGAGATGGGACTCATCCAATCCGATGTCAGTATTGGGGGCCAGTATTGTCTAAAGAATTCATCGGGTCACGTTTGCCGTGTGCTTTTTATTTGTAAACACTTTACAATTGAGAGCTCAATAGCACTTTCCACTTCTACTCTGCGTTTGCATGTAATACAAAGGTAACACATTTGAAGTTATTATACTATGATTCAGCCAGTGTGAAGAGCAGCACTAGCCACCTCATTCATGGTGTCACAATAAACCAGCACAAAAATGACCATAATCCCCCCAGAGCTGCAAGAAATGCAGAGATAATAATTGATTATTAATCAATTATTAAATTAATTGCTATTTTTGACATTTTTTAAAATAAAAAATATATAATTTTTTTAAATAAAAAATGTTGAAATTCTCAGATTTCAGCCTCTCAAATGTGAATATTTTCTGGTTATTTATATGTTACATTACACAAACTACAGAAGCTTTTCAGACTAGAATTCAGTTTCAACCTCGTGTAATCTTACTATTACTATTAATAATAATAATCAGAATCAGAATCAGATCGGAACTGGGACAAATGGATTGGTATATCTCTAGTAAGAAAAAACATTTTGCTAGCTGGAAGGCGCACAGCTTTCCCATGCTTTCCTGTAGCAGCTTAATGTGTTCTTGCTCCCCACAGCACAGATCTCCAATTTTCCCTCTCTCCCTCGCTGTTTCTCTTCCCCCTCCTCTTTCTCCTCTTCTTCCTTGTACACTCAGTCTCCCATGGTGATTAAAAATGGAGTGCCCACCCACCAAGGGAGAGAGAGGGGGGAAAAAAGTGAGAGGAGAAATGCACTGCACAAAAATGCTGAGAGGTTTAAAGGAGGCAAGTGAGCAAAGGAAATGAAAGAGAAAGATGCAGAGAGCTTGGCAAATCACCTCCAGTCTTACATTGTGTAAACTTCTGTTAAGAGGCTGCCATTTTCCTGGTGATGCCCTTCACAAGTAAAGACTAAATGTTTGTGTTTGAAATGGAGCGAGGCTAAACAGAGGGCATAATGGAGACAGAGTGGCAGGAGGGCATTAAAACAACTCAGTACAGTCTGAATGACTCTCATTACTGCTGCTTCTGCCCACAGTACCTCAGCTTCTTGCCCCTGAAAGTCATTGTTGTGGTTTAGCAGCTTGCTCTCTTATATACAAGTCATAATCTTTCTGGCAGCGAATAATTTCGCCTTCACTAAGTCCGCCTTCTGTATTTCTGGTTCTTCTGTAATGATTGAAAACTTGCAGTGTGGGGATAAAACTTGGTGCCCACAGGGGGCCATTTACACAGATTATTTGGTGACCAAAGAGTACATTTTATATGTATATAAGTATATGTTTTGGCCTCTATTAACACCGTCTTTTCAAATTAAGTCATTAATGATTAATAAAAATCACAAAACAAGACAACACGAAAAGGAGCGAACATCCTGCTTTCAGAAGCTAATTTCCTTTTTGTTTGAAATCTGTGTTTCAGTGGTCACCATCTTGTCGAGATCGCATGCAGACCGTAATGTTTACCCATCTGCGGGAGTGCTGTTCGTTCATGTTCTGGAGAGAGAGTACTTCAAAGGAGAGTTTCCTCCCTACCCAAAGTCAGGTACAACACCATCACATCCACATCTTCTGCACTTTGTTGCAGTGCTTGAAAGGATAATTTAGGAATATTTTATGTAGGGTTGTATGAGGTACTTATGGATAGTCAGTGTATTACCTACAGTAGATGGTGGTTGGCACACCCCCAGTCTGGAGAAGCAGAGAGGAGCACCAGCACAGAAGCTAAGCAATGTACTGCACTGGACAGGGTCAGCAACAAATCGTATTTTAGCTGCTTAAAAAAGGTCCAGCTAAAAGAAAAAAAAATGTCAGTATATATAATTTAAAATATTTTCACTGCTTTATTTTGCTGTCAGTCACACATGGAAGTTACTGGTTTATTGCTGCCTTGATTTGTTTGTATGTTTGTGTTTTTGTGTGACTTTTGTGTTTTAAAACATAGACTGACTGAAGACACAAAATAACTCAAACAGTTTTGTCTATAGAGTTTGGTTGGTTTGGAGAAAGCGATATTTGGCTTATATAACAGTGGTTCCTCATCAGAAAAAGCAAGTTAAAACTGTGAAAATATTCTGAATGTAGCGTACACTTAAAATTATATTGATTTTGCTAGGTGGACCTTTTTTAAGGTGGCTAAATCACCTTTTGTTGATGATCCTGTTCACAGCAGCACATTACTTAGCTTCTGTGCTGGTACTCCTCTCTGCCTCCCCAAACTGGGGGCGTGCTGACTGGCATCCACTGTGTGTATACACTGACTATCAATACAGAAAGCACCTCGTACAACCCCACTTCCAACAGTGCGAACTATCTCTTTAATAGTGGTAAAACAATTGATTATCTAAATCTCTAAAACATTTGTACAGACAGTTGTTAGCTCAGTCATTGTATAAATGAAGCAGTGAGTTGTCCATTCATCATATTTCACTTGTAGTAAATGCTTAGCTGCTGCTGGCAGCATGTCCACAATTCAGCTAATGGGTCTAAATGTACATTACTGAATTGGTTCTGACCCGTAACAGATCATTGGGTCACCCCTCATTAAACAGCTCTGCCTACAGGAGATGCCAGCAATGACCCAATCACTTTCAACACCAACCTGATGGGCTACCCTGACAGGCCAGGCTGGCTGCGCTACATCCAGAGGACTCCGCACAGTGACGGAGTGCTCTATGGCTCCCCCACTGCAGAGCATGTTGGCAAGGCCACCGTCATAGAGGTGGGTGGCTGGACCACTTTCAGTGTGAAATGAGGGATGATGAAGTGTGCTTCTCTATGTCAAAGAAGGAAAATGAATTCTG
>JAJHUR010128933.1:0-15847 GCA_027495735.1 Lutjanus campechanus | reverse complement strand
TTCATCTTTTAGACCAGTCTGATGGTCAGTTACACTCATTCAAACATCAATATTTGTCAAAATATCCATGTCTCATTTGGAGCCGCCCGCTTGTGTGATAAAATCACACAAGATGCATTTTAGAGCCAAGTATTAACACACAGAGCCTCTTTCAGCTGAGTGAGACAGCGAGAGGATGAGGGTCGGTGCTTAGTGTGTGTGTGTGTGTGTGTGTGTGTGTGCGCTGATCAATGGTCAGTGGCCCGTGCTCCAGGGCAGGACTTGGACAGAGGGGAGTATTGTGGTCACTTCTAGCTGGGGAACAATTCTCCCTTTAACTGTGTTTGTAGTTTACAATCAGGTCAGTCAAATAGCCAAACACACACAAACGCTCAGCCTCATACACAAAAAAACAGATGTTGTCTGCCACCATTTCTAGAGAAAACCGCATGTTTAATTTTACTCAACTTCCTCATGAAAGATAGCTATTGATAACAACTGCGTGTGGAGCATCTTGTTTGCATCAAATCCTACGATGATCATCATGATATTTTTGACTCAGTTGCTGAACATAGTTAAAATTCTGAAATTTTCCATGAGAAAAGATAAAGAAAAGGAATATTTGTTCAAAATTATTATATGCTCCTTATAATATTTGGAGCTGAAACAATCAGTGAATAAATCAAAAATTGATTTGTAGCCACTTTGATAATTTGTTTCAGTCATTTTTTCAAAATTTCCCTGCTTCCAGTCGGGGTGCAAAATGAACTCGTTTGTCCAGTGTCAAGTGTTTTTTTTGGCTGGTAAGTGAAGAAAACCGACCAGCAACTTGAATACTGTTCCAGCATTTGGCAGGTGGCTGGTGCTAATTTTGTGCCCTGCGTACAGCTGCTCAAATGTGAGGATGTGCTGCTTTTTGTTGTCATATATGACAATCTTCTGAAGATTTTGGGGGTTACGATGAATAATCGGATAAAGTAAGAAATGCACAGAAGTCCCCCTGGGTTCTGGGACATTGTACTGAACATTTTCTCAGAACTTTCTGACATTTTATAGAAAATTTTAAACGATTAATCAAGGAAATAATTGGTAGATTCTATTTGCTGCAGCCCCATATTGTCAAACTAAATGATATATTAAAGTATTACGATATTATAATTGTTATTACAACATAATCATACTAGATTGATGCATCTCCCAGCTCTTTCTGTCTTCTGTCAGATTCAAAATGACCTTGAAGCTCAAAAATCTGGCTTTATACTAAGGATGGGACTCCATCACTCACACATTATGTATGTCTGTGTAGTAGAAAAAGAAAAACAACAGAAGCTTTTTTCTCAGCATGAAAAATCACACATTATCCAGCCCAGTGTTGTCCACTTGTCCCTTCTGCACTTCCCCACCAGCTGTCCATATCCGTCATTCACCAATCACTGCTGCAGCGCGAGAGAGGGACACACAAGGGACAAATGGAACGAGCCGCAAATATCTGCTCTAAACATGGCAACAAGTCTTCTGACATTAAACGCTGCGGAGCACAAACTCCCACCAACAGCACGACCACAGTTTTGGGAATCTACGTGTTACTCTTTTAGTACGCACACCAAGTAAGGGCTGAGATTGAGTGACAGAATCAAGTATCAGATTACTTTTGACAAAAGGCATGATACGCAACATTTTCCTTAAAATAATAATGCATAGACTCATGTAAACAATCCCTTTCAGTAATCAATTACAACCTGTGAGATGTGTGTGGTGGTGGTTGTATCCTGCCCCTCTGCCTGTATTTCCTTATTTTTTCATTACTTTGCTGCATTCAGGACGCTCAGGATCAACCCAAAACACTGGTATTCGACGTTTGGGCGTCTTTCTGTTGCATTACAGCTTGAACAAGTCCTACTGACTCTGCCTTTAACCTTACAATTACTCATGTGATAATACTATTAAATTGGGATGCAACATATCAAATATTGCAATTAAATAAATGTCTCAATACTGTCCTGGACTGTGATAATATTTATCGTGACATTACATGGTTGATTATTTTAATTTTTACCATTTTGCAGTGGTACATTCAAAAATTCATTGCCAAAGAAAATATTTTCAAAGAGAAGTTTTTGCACATGCTGAGGTCATGGCAGGCTACTTTTATTTTGTTTTGTTAAAGACAGAAAGCAGATGAAATTTAAGTTAACAGAAAAAAGACAAAGTCATATTTCTTCAATAAATATCGTATTGTGGACTTTAAGCGTGCTGTTCCTTGAGTTTTTGTTATCACAATCCTACTTTTAGAAGATACTTACACACAAGAACATTTTGAGAATTAATGTGGTGGATTGATTAAAGGTAATGAGGCCATTCAGACAAGCAAAAGATCACATTTAAACTAATGGAAATCAATGTTTTGTTGACTCCTAAAACAATCCTCTTGTATATTGATATTAGGGGAGGGTGAAATAATCAATTATTAGATGCTTTGTGATTGTCTCCTGAAAGATTATTCATTGATGCAGAAATAAAAATAACCAGGAACTTAAAAAACAATAAACATGGATCGTGTTTACGTTATAAACTAGGCTTCTTCTTGAGTTTTGGTGATGATCGCTGAGTGTGAGCAGCTGCAGGAGCAGCAAGAGATTCCCAACCCTAACTGATGCACAGTATCACCCAGCTGTCCATCCAGAAATCTAGACGGGGGCTTTCTAGTCGAGTTTTTTCTACTAGCAAGCCATATGAATGCAGATGTATGGAAAACGACCCTGCATGGCCAAAAAATCTTAAGCCACAACAATTCATTGGGAATTCCTTCATCACAAAAGCTCTTTCCCAGGCCTGATGTAATCAAGAGCAAACAGGAACAGCCGTCTGCACACCCTTGGCTCTGTCGGACACGGGGACCGCGTTAAACAATTGAACTGCGGCTTGACCCAGTACTGTAAACAATGCTGTTGACTGAGCCGAGGTCTGAAGTCCACTCAATCTGTCACTCACCAGGAGAACGCCAGAAAATCCAACGCTGGGCACTGCTATGCGCACCCACAAAAAACACACATGAGAGGGAGGAGTTTTGTAGAGAATGCAAGATGGAGAAATCACGATGTTGTCATCTAAATTTTAATTGACAAATAAAAGCATTTATCAGTCTTTCCTGGCAACAAACTTGGCTGAATTGGGGTTCTTACATTACAGGCTTAGTGATTACATAATCAAATGCAACAACGATATCCACTTAAGGCTGATAAGCAAATGTACTGAGCATGCTGGAATTTGGTTGTAGACAACAGCCTTAAGATAGAAGTGAACAAATGCATTCCTCAGCGTTACCATGCCCAAAATGAACCTTGGCGAGTTAAGCAAGTTCCCACACTGTCACTACTCATCTTGAGATCGACAAACACACGCATTTGGAGCAGGGTTAACAAATATCTGTAGTTTGTTGAAACTGTGGATAATGATTCAGAGAGCAACAGCTGCCTGCAATAGGCGGCGAGCTAAAGAGGTTGCAGATACTGAGACAGCAAAAGCAAGAGCAATGTGCGTGTTATTAAAAGCACATGAAAAGCTTACTGTACTATGCTGCTGGAAACAAGAAGACCTGAGTCATGTCTAAGTAACAGACACATGAGCTGCTGGTGACCTTTCCGCCCGCTGCACAGAGGAGACGATTGGAAATAGATGAAGAACAAAAGGAAGAGACAAGGTACGCAGCATGTTGGGGAAAAAAAACAACCCCAGCTTGAGTACGAGAGCAAATTCTCTCCATTCACCCTGTGTTTATGTTTTCAGAGAGCTCTGGTGGCTGTCAAACAGAAACAGCGTCATGAATGGAGCAGAGAAGCAGGAAACAACAGGATACACAGAAAGCAGAGATGAGCACATACGCGACTGACAGGCACACGCATAACTGCCCTGAGGCAGTGTGTGTTTATGTTATTGGGTGAAAAATGTAATCAGAGTACCAGGAACCTGAGTGGTGCTTTGTCACTTCAGAACAAACTGTTATCAACACAGTGTGGCAAGGACAATGGTGGACTAATGTCACTGAGTGTGAACATTTCATTCTGCCTCAATGTGGCCGGCCTACTAATCAGTAACTGCTGGAGAGGAGAAATATGCGCACAATAAAAGGAGCTATGCAGAGGGTCGCTGTGTCATATTTAGTTTCCTGCTAAATATTGAACCTCCCAGCCTCATCAACTGTCCATCCTTGCTCGACTTACTTCTCCAGGATTTTATATACAAGAAGAACTTACAAGTATGGCATTTTTGCTTAAAGACATGGCTTAAAGGGCCGATGTGTAAGATTTGCAGGGATTTATAGGAAGAAATGGAATATAATATCTATAAGTATGTTTTAATTAGTGTATAAGGACCTGAAAATAAGAATAATTGTGTCTTAATTACCTTGAAACGAGCTGTTTATATCTACAGAGTTCTTCCACAGAGGCTGCCATGTTGCACCGCCATGCTTCTACAGTAGCCGAGAACAGACAAACCAAATACTAGCTCTAATTATGGACTACATGCTTGGAAGGGGAGGGTGAGGCGAGGAGTTTGCAATCCGCAAGCTCACCAGTAGATGCCATTAAATCCAACACGTCGATCCTTTAAAAAAAATTAAATGATTATTAAAGTAGTTGCAGATATTGACTCATCGTTGCAGCTCCAAAGTGAACTCTGCTTTAGGAATTTTATCGACCAAACAATTAATTCAGAAAATAATGATCAGAAGATAATTGTTGGCTGTAGCTCTTGTGACCGCTACCTAAAATCAAAGACTAAACTCACTGTGTACAAATGGTAGTCATGGGGATTGAAGAAAGAGAGCATGATTACATAACAAGCATTAAAAAATACCCGCCGGTAGTGCTGTACTTCACAATGCCTTGATGTCTTAATCACGTGAAAATTGCTTGTGTGACTAGGGGAGGTTTTTTTTTTTCTCTGTCTGTTTCCATTTCCTTCCTTTGTTGCATAAAACGCCGGCAATATCTCACAGGCAGGGAGTGCAGCTGAGCTGATCTATCCCTTCAATATTGCAGTTTCACAGCAGGACATTGCTAAATCCCGACTGGGCTACGAGAGAAAAAAATACAATCATTCCTTTGCCTCTTTCTCTCTTGTTGCACACAAGCTTGAAGGTCAGAAGTTTCCATGGCGATCGCAGGTCGTGACCTTGATTTTCTTTCCCTGTCAGTCAATCACCTCTGCCCTCGTTCCTCATGTGAGCTCAACAGCTGCACGGGACTGCTGATCTCACAGGAACATGGTGTTTTTCAATGTGGATTCTCTCGATTAGAGATCTCCAAACTGCGGTTAAGAGGCTCCAGAACACCAGACAATGAAGCCGTTGGTCCATCAACACCAGGTCAACTGTACTCAACATAACTGACCAGTCCGCCTGCTCAAAAAACCCTTGCTCCATGGTCAGGGAGAAACAATGGCATTTGTTCCACACTTTCAGGCATTTTCCACTGGACACGGCCCAACAGCATAGAGAGGAACATAATGGAGGGAAATTCGGTATTACATGACAGGGAAGGGGAGATCCTGACGTAACCGACAGCCACTTTTTCCTGTGGAAGCCCCTGTCCTGCACATACACTCGTGTCTTTCTCATGTGATGCATTTAAAGCTGCAGACTTTTCAGGAAAGCGCCGCTGTGTGCACACTGACAGAGATCACAGAGGAACCTAAAACTTGACTTCAGCATTTGAGGCTTTCTGGAGCTGCTGTAGCGCGCTTGCAATAACCAGAGGGCCTGCGATTAAGAGCTGCAACTAACACCTGTTTTCATTCACAACAGAAAAATGGCCACTTATAATTTCCTAGAAAACAATTGGACACCTTCAAATGTCTTGTCTTGTCTTACTAACAGTCCCAAAACATTCAGTTTATAATGATAGAAACCAAGATAAGGAGAATATAATCACTTTTAGAGGGCTGGTGCAAACAAGTGTTTGGCATTTTTGCTTGAAAAGTGATTAATTAAAATAATTAATGATCAAAGCTGTTGCAAATCAATTTTCTGTCTCATTTCAGCTGTAATTTTCTTGATAAACTGATTAATATTTGGCCTATAAAATGGACCCAGGCAATAAAACTAGAGAGATATGTATCTGCAACAGGCACTTCATCAATAATTCAATAAAAAGTTCAATAGTTTTCACTGAAATGGAAACCACTATGAAAGCACATAACAGATACGCACCGGCTCATAAATAGCCTATCATTTCGACAGAAACAGCGTTGAGTGAGAAAATGAGTGCAGACGGTGAGGAAATTGTTAATAAAAAAGGACAGTTCAGCTCACCAGAGTGGCAGAGCCCAAGTTGACTTATGCATATTGCTTGTTTTGTTTGACCAGCAGAGCAAAACGTAAAGATATTTGGTTTATTACCACTGAAGACAAAGAAGCAAATACAGCAAATACTCACAATTGAGAGTGGTGAGAGTGATTATTTGCCATTTTTCATTTTAAAAATGACCTTTTCCGTTTTCAAAACATTTGCTATTCAATTTTCTGTTAATAAAGTAATCAAAAAAATTGACTAAATATTGCATTAGAACAGTTTGGCAGTTGTTGATTGCTTTTTTCTTTAAGTCTAATATAAAAAATATTCTGATTTGAGACCACAAACAAGTGATTAGTTGCCATTTTTGCTTAAAAAAAAAAAAAGACTAATACCTGATCAGTTATCGAAATATTTGCAGTTAATTTTCTGTGGGTTGACTAATTGATAAATCGACTAAATATTTCCACTGTGATAGCACATTTAGCAATTTTGGGGAGTCAGATCTAACTAGGGCTGCAACTAACAAGTATTTTCATTGACAATTAATCTCTTGATCATTTTCTCAATTAATTGTCTAGTTGTTTGGTCTATAAAATGTCAGAAAATTATGAAAAAACGTTAATAAGTGTTTCCCCAAAGCCCAAAATGACATCCTCGGGTGTCACGTTTTTCCTTCCTGCTTCCTCAGATACTTGGATTCTTGCTATGGGTTGGGTAGATCATGTTCACTCAGATCCCTCTAACTGGTTCCCGTGTGCTCTTGGAGAACACACAAATAAAGATCTCTCTAAATGGAGAGCAGTGCCTTCAGTCTAAACTGGAATACCCATTCTAAGTTTAGCTCAGTTCTGTGACGGAGCAATCAGTTCACATGCACCCCCCAAGAAAAAAAATGGGAACCAGCAGGTTTTTCACAGAACTTTCACTACTGCTTTACCCTGACAACACTACACTCCCAACAAACCACACATAGATACAGATATATGGTCGCTAAGCACGCCTAAATACTCCAGCTGCATGACTGTGATGACTGATTACTTCCACTGATTCATAACAATATATCATGACTAGCAGCTGTTTGTCATTCTCGGTCAGAAGGTTCCCTGTTCCCTGTGATTCATTACCTCGTGTTGTAAATGCTCAAAATTTCTACCAGCAACACCTTGACTCTGATGAGAAAACTGACATTTCTCTCTGTACATATAATTTATAGAGCTGCACAATGAATCAAAACATTATCACAGCATGTCCAACTGCAAAATCTAAACTGCAGAAGCTGCAATGTTTTGATGAAGAAAATATGTGATAAAACTTCTTATAATGAAGCACTGGAGCACTGCAGAGATGCCCTGGCCTACAAATCTTTAAATCTTTAATCGTTTAATCAATTAGTTACCAACTATTTTGATAACTGAATCAATTCTCTGATTTCAGCTTCTCAACTGTGAACTTTTTCTGGTTTCTTTGGTTCTCTGTGACAGGTAACTGAATATCTTTGGGTTGTAGAGAAAACAAGATATTTGATGGGATCATTTTCAGACATTTTATAGAGCAAACAACTAGTAAATTAATCAAGAAATTGATTGACAGACTAACTCACAACAACAATATGCCTAATCATTAGTTGCAGCTTCAGTAAGAAAGCATGTCTAAGTTGGTACAGACCCCAACAAATGTCACACAATCATAACTTTTTTCAGTGAAAATGAAAATGATGCAAAAATCATCATTCCCATTAACGAATGATGTTACCACATTGTGCCGCCCCAGTGTATATGTTGTCCAATATGAAAATTTTCTCATTTTTGACAACAGTTTAGGCAGCAGTTTATGTATACTAAATCAAATTTAATGTATATTATCATATCATTAAAAGCTATATATTTTTTTATTCTAGATTTTTGTATTTTTAGTCATTTATAGGGATCGCTTGGTACCACTTTTTTGACCTATAAAATTGTGAAAAATGCTGATCAATGTTTCTCAAAGCCCACAGTGATGTGTTGTTTAGCCAACAACCCCAAAATAGTCAGTTTACTGTCATAGAGGAGTAAAGAAACCGGAAAATATTCACATTTAAGATGCTGAAATCAGAAAATGTTTACCTTTTTTCTTAAAAAATTACTCAAACCGATTACTCCATTATCAGAAAAGTTGGCAATAAAGTTAGTAACTGATAAATAATTGATTAATCATTGCAGCTCTACTATTAATTTTCTCTTGCTTAAGATTTCACCCTAAATGCTCAGTGTATTACAGCCACTGACACCCTGACTCTGGTGAGAAACCTGACACTAACCTATCTGTTGGGTTAAATGTACAGTATTCACTGTAACCTGGGTTAAATGCACAGTACCGGAGTCAGGACTGGACTTGGCAGCCAGCTGGCACTGCGCAAACTGAAGCACTGACTGGACTAGAGGACTATGGAGCATAGAGGGCAGCCCTGAAACGAAACCAGGCAGCCTGCAGGAACTGAGCCCATCCATCTCTCCATAAGAAAATGACGAAATTATGTAATGTTGTCAGCATGTCATGCAGGATGATATGATACGGAGCAGGGGGGTTATCTTTACTTGCGAAACCTGCCCCGCCCTTTATCCTTCCATGCACTGAACACTAGTGTCTCCCTGTGAAACCTAGACAAACTGAGGCAAGAATTAAGCTAATTCCTGACAACCAAAAGTCCGACATTGATTAATTACAATGGCATTTTGTGACGCTGCTAGCTTAGCATAAGTCTTTGGACTTTTAATACCCTGAAATACCTAAGTTACTGCAGTCATGTTGTAGATACAGTCAATGGTGAACTAGTTAAACTTCAGTTTTGTGTCTTATTACACATTTCATCACACAAGCGCTGCCATTATCGTAGCCTTTACTTAATTAAATTAAGTTTTCAAGAACACCAGACTACCATCCTCCTCCCATCGGGAAGTAACTTAGTTAGTTAGCCCCAAACTAGCTCAGATGTTAGCGATATTAGCCACAGCCCCTTCTGTAAAAAGTTATAAGTAACATCGTAAAAGTCTCGGTTTGAGCTTACCTGGCACGGGTTTATTCCACTCGATGGTTTGAGTTTGATTAAGGAGTTAATTCTCCTGTTGGTGCCAATTTACAAATCTCTTTTCGCCCGTTTTTCTGCTCAGCAGCGGCACCATCGATTGACTGACTGACACAACCGTCAGTTACCCGCAGTGCGGCAAAGCACATCCGGTCAGGAATTTCAAAATAAGACAGGCACCAACGTATTCATAACCAGAAGGGCACCCAAGGTTTGCGGAAAATATCGCGATACTTCCACGCTTTGTTTCTCAATTGTGCACGTTGCACAAAATAATGATGTTTTAGAATGTGACAACGCCGTGGTTAAGATGTGAGTAGAACTGGGGACAAAAACACCCGGTTAGGGTTTAGGAAAAGATCATAGTTTGGTTTTAAATGATCACTCTCGCGAGATCTTACGCGGCTCTGGGATTCCCTTCTAGACATGACCGTAAACGTAAAGTATGTAAAATTAAAGGGGTGATAAATGGGAAACTTGTATTATCATTTACTACTCCGGCTACAATAATATCTGATTTGGCAGATTATGCCAAAACATATCATTTGAGAAGTATATTTGCGAAGTTTTTGTTGCCACATAATATCAACAAAGTCTATAACATTGTGCTATCCAAGTCAATTATAAACGTATGAGTATTCTGTAATTGCAGACAATATGGCAAATATACAAATGATAAAAAATAAACAACATAGGGTGTCTAGTAATTTGCTTAAGTATATTTTAAGCGCCAGAAACGCCACAGCTGTTCCATGATGCTAAAAAATTACACCATGAAGTGTTGGGCAACACCTTTATTCTGAAATCCCTTCACTTCCGATTATGCAATATGTAAAACTCTTCAGCTTTATGCAAACTATGGAGAGGCGCGGCTGTCTGACGTCACATCCCTTAAAAAGTTTTTCTAGTTACTTTATCCTGAGGCACCCTTATCTCTGGTTCCCATTGTCAGGTCTGGGGCCCTGCAGAGGCCCTACAGAGGCTTCTAGGGGCCCGTCAGCAGAAATGATAATTAGGTTTATTCCTCTTAAACTCCCTAAAAGTATACGCTCGTCAGGCGATGCTCTTAAATTTGGAGATCAAACCAATTACTTGCTGTCATTCTCGGGGTAATTGGCTGCTTAGTATCTTTAATTAAATTTTTTGTTCCAATCTACGGCAACCGAGTTCATAAATTCAGAGGTTATTTATGTCAAAGATCATATAAAAGCTAAATTGGAACTGAGGTACATAAGGTTTCTGCAGGTTTCAACAAGTTTAATTTAAGATTTTTTTAAGACCATTATGAATGCAATTTATATTTGCATTGAGAGTTATTGGTTCAGTGTTGGTTTCATTTTGAAGTTGTGACAGTGTGATCAATAGCCCACATTTTTCCCAGAAACACATTTAAAAGCAAGTCTTAAGTTAAATTGAACTTTATAACAGCAGCATTAACATCATAAATCAATTTTTAAGACCTGTCAAAACTGGATTTAAAACATTTTAAGACCTCAAATTGAGATTATTGGATTTTAGACATTTTAAGACTTTTTATGGACCTGCAGAAACCCTGGCACAGGCCGATGTTTTACTTCAAACTAAGGTGTTACAGGATAGCTTGTTCCTTTTGATAAAATATGCTAAATGATAATGACAGTACGAGAACACAAATTCAACATCTGAAAACAGAAAGATAAAGCTAAAAGACTCAGGTGTGTTTTTAGAAGTAAGAAGTTAAAATGGTCTTATGTTTCTCATAATGAACTCGTGCAGTGACCATAAACTATTTCTGTAATGAACAGATATCTATTTAACACAGAGTGGTGTTACACACACTTTCAGATGTACAGCATAGTTATTTTTGCTTTATCACGTGCAGTTTGTTAGGACGTGAGACATGTCCACACATTTAAAACAATTATTTCCCTTAACTGAAACTTTAACCTTTGAAAAAATGCTGTAAATTAACACATTTCTGTAAAAATCTTAAGGTAAAGTTCAACAAAACCACACCAACATATTTTCTCACTTACCTTTGCATTAAAATGAACATTATTTATTGTCAAGGCAGCACCAATATGGATATTTTATTGAAAGGAGGACAGAAACTAAAAGGAAACAATGCATTTCTCAAAAGCTATGCGTCACATTCACGACATCAGCTGCTCAGTTTATAACCACAGAAAAGAAAACCAGAAACTGGCCTCACGTCCACCCAGTTCCTTTTTTTTTTTGACACACCTCAGAGTTCAATACAGCCCCACAATTACTAACAAGACTCAGATGGTTAGGGGGGAAATTTAATAACAGACCAACACGTCTGCACCTTGATAAGCTGTTATTCTGCATGTAGTAACCAGCACCAGAGCCAGGAGGAAACAATAAGGTGGTGGTGGTGTTGGGGGAGGAGTGTCAAAGCCTTCAAGGTCAAGTACCGGTGCCATGCAGAGATTTACTTTACATAAAGAACATAAAGGTCACTCGTCTTTTGAGGGATTGACCTCTGATTAATCTCCAGACAGATTAGGTTCATCAAAGGTTTTAAGGTCCCTTAATGAGGCGACGAGAGACAAAAGAAAGAACACAGAAAATAGGTTAAGTTGAAATTTTATGAAGTAAAGAAAGCAAATAAAGACGCCTGTTACATAATCAGTAGAGAGTTTTTACATCTGTTGGTTATCTTGCATCAAGAACGAACAATTAAATTTCACAAAGCACCGAATGGGTTTCTACATCAGATCAGATCAGGGTTGAACAGCTTCATTTAATCACAAATTTGGTTTCATTCACATTTTCACTGAAGCCCTTTTTTCTTTCATCTATTGACAGAAGACGCCCCTTGTTTTAGAGGAAATAAACTGGTTATTATGATAATCCAGCCTGGATTGGTGGGTGAGGACACTCAGGAAAATTGAATCAAACAGAAAACTGAACAACCCTCTTTTCTTTAAAATCACCCTAATCATGATTTAAGTGATACAGTCTTTCCAAATTGTTTGAAAAGTGAAAGCTGTTATATGAAAACCCAATTCAGCCAATGTGATTACAAAAAATAATCATTTTAAGTCATTTTAATGAAGAACTTTCTCAAAATAACGACTTAGAGTCACAAAACGTAGTCAGACTTAGTTGCTAAGTTATTATTTTAAGAAAGTTTGTCATGATTTCAAGAGACTTAACTTATTGTTTTGACAAAGTTCCTTATCTTAATGACTTGTTTTTTTCCCCCCATCACATCAGCGGAAATGGGCTTCCATACTGTTAAGTGTCTAGTAGAATTGTGCAACTTTGTTTTAAAAATTCCACAATATGTAATGCAAAAAAACCAAAACAAACAAACAATACTGCATTTTTCCCCCCAATATAGCTCAGCCATACTTGCAGAAAATAAACAGCGAATAGCTTAGAATGCAGACATTCCCAACACATATTAGTATTTAAGATATTAGATGTGCAGCAGATATGATTTCAACTCAAAATGCAACATATCTGTCATATCCAAGGAAAAATAAAGTACTAAAGTGCATTAGGGTTCAGCACTGAATACAATCAATCTTAATGAAACACCCCCTGCAAATCACGACGGTGTATTAGAGCCACTAGGTTAAAAAAAATAAAAATAAAAATCATGGAGCCGGAGGATGGGGGTAATATTCTGAGATTAAAGTAGTAAATTTATGAGACTAAAAGTCAGATAGTCTCTGAGATTAAAGTGGTAAATTTACGAGAAACATAGCTGAAAAATAGTGGGTACTAAAAATTTACTCTGAAAGTTGTGATTTCAGAGAAAACCCAAGTTCTTTTCGCACAAATTTACGACTTTAATCTCATAGGACGTGGTGACGTGGCTCCATTTCTTTCTCTTTTTTTAACCTACTGGCCTAATACACTGTTGTAGCAAATAAACACTGATAAATGCACTTATAAAAAACATTATTAAATTCTATGTTGGGGTTTATACACATTTAATACTTTTAATTCTGCCTATCAGTAAATTCTACCGTTATATCCTTTTGCTTTAGTTATATCTCTTGTCTCTAACTTCTTTTTCCGTGCTACTTCATACAGAGCTCCTTCATTTTAGCACCTGTGTGGTGGGTCGAGTTTAAGTGTCGGGACTCGGTAATCATGCATAGTTCAGGCTGTTTTGATCCTCCGTGTTCATGTTGGATTTTAATCTCACTGACATATATAATGTACAGATTTCTTTTCATTTGTGTAGTTGCCATTCTCCCGGCTGCAGCGTCTCCTGCAGCTCCGACTATCCGAGCAGAGAGAGATCTCCTTTTTACCGTTGTTTCATCCACTTTTTTTTTTAGGTTTCTGAGGAAGTTTTGTTCTTAACTTCAGAGGGAGCTTGAGTTGGGAGCTGCTGTTGTTGTTGTTGAGATATGTAGGAATGGGTTTAACCTTCAGCCCCACCGACATACTTTCTACATTTTAAGTTACTCATTCATACATACGGCCAGCCTTTAAACTCTTCAAACATGACCACATTATTGATTTTCCTCCCCTCCAGCAGTAGGGTTGTCGCTCCTGTGCTCTCAGTCAGTCAAAGGTGGAGAGAAGGAGCAGTCCTTCATGGGGCTAAAGAAAAAAGTCCGGGTGTTTCTTTTTTTATCCCCCGTGCCCCACTGTTAGACCCTGTAATAACGTACAGGAAGTCTTTAAGAGTCAGTAATATCACCTCACTTCCAGGTGGCAGCGACAGGCCGAACGCCTGCGCTTCCCTTGGAGCCCTTTGACCCCAGCGACTGACCCGACCGGCTCCGAAGGTCACGCTCCGCATTCTCGCTCTGCGCCTGCTCCTCGTCGTACCTGGTGACACACAGAGGGAGTCGGAGGCATGAGGGAAGAGATATATGTGAGGGGATTCATGTCGTGCCTTTAAATGGACTGTGGAGTATGTAAACACGGTGCTTTGCTCAAACAATACCCCTCCCCTGCTGAGCACTAAGCCCACTTCACCCACGCTATTGTGCTAATACAATTCAGAATACAGCTTCTCTCAGTTCCCCCTCATCACCGCCCCTTCGATAGCTCAGTTGGTAGAGCGGAGGACTGTAGTGGAAAGCCCAGGTATCCTTAGGTCGCTGGTTCAAATCCGGCTCGAAGGAGTAAATTTTTAACTGTGTGATTACAGGAAATATTCTCCGATAAGATATTCCTTTATTAGTTCCACAGTGGGGAAATTCCAGCATTTCAGCAGCAAAGTGGATGGCAAAAATAAGAAGCATCAGTAAAAAAAGACAATAAAAAGCGAACAAGCAATATAAACAAGGAATATAGAAAAATATGAACAATTTAAACATTGGAAAATACAGAAACTGCTGTATCATTATCGTGGTTATCCATACTTGCAGCATGGCTCTGGGGATGTCAGTGTCAGCCAAACATAAATATCATGTTTTCCATCATTTGGAGTTGTCATTTGTGGTGCTGTGCTCTTTACAATACTCAATGCTGGTCTTTTATTCCGCACTGGAAAGAGCAGAGAGCCCTGTAGCATCACTGGGCTTGCGGTTTAAACACGTAAAAGGATTCCCGTGATCACCACTTTGCCTGGCACATCCACTACAGTCCTGCGCTCTATCACCTGAGCTATCGAAGGAAGACAGAGTAACAGATATGCACTGGCAGCACAATGCATTCTTGTTCACTGTCAGCAAGAGAGAAGTAATAAAGATAAAAGAATGATAAAAAAAACTTTCTGTGCATAGACTTACTATGTAAACAAGGTGTACTGCTTGACAAACGCAGGCATCTGGTCTGTCACTAGATTTACACAGTGAGTTATACATCTTTACCACAACAGACCTCTTCCGCTTTAACCCACACAAACACGACCAACATGATTTATATCATTCGCAGTTGTTTGTGTTAAGCAAGGGTTGCAAGAGTGTAAGAAGGAGGGTTGGTCAGTTTGTTTTTAGGAGATGCACCAAACTGGATTTGCACAGTGAGTCATGGATCTCTTCTGCTTTAACTCAAATATAAGCGACTCTACTTTACTGACTGAGCGATCGATGGGAGACAAGGGATTAGACGTCACTAGTGGAACCACTTGTTCTTAGTGTATTAACAGATGTTGACCACTGTTGTTATTGATTGTATGTCGAATGATATGCAGTCTAAACTGTTCTCTTGCTTATATGACACATGAGTACGTCCCTCACTCGAAAGCCACCGCTTCCAACCAGCTGGTGTATTCACTACAGTCCTCCGCTCTAACAAGTGAACTATCGAAGGGAGATGAAGGTCAAAGTTTAACAAACATGTGTACTTACTGTATTTACCAGCTGTACTGTTGTGGCCTAACAATTAACATCATAAAGTGAGCTTTAAAGTGAAAAAAGCCATTTGAACTGCAGTCAAGTCAGAGATCAATCACTTATAACAAAGTGCCCTTTGTTACAGGCAGTGTTAGAATACTAGAATAAGGTAGTAATAAAAAAGTTCATGCTGGAGTGAAACCACAAATCACTTTAGTTACTCTGCTTCCTATTTAACTAGTTTCAGTGTACCA